>RXXH01000268.1:0-20198 GCA_007844125.1 Sinonovacula constricta | reverse complement strand
CGAAATGAGTAGCAATTTGCCCACGGGTGATGAATGGAGAGAAACGTAATAGAATCAACCGTGGTATCCGACGATGCCGGTAGCGTTACATGACCACTTTTCTAATATATCAATGCATTCCACTAACTGGTTTGTATATTTAGAAAGGACTTTTCCTGTATTAGGCTTAAGCGATTCGACTTCTGTTCTGAGACCGGTTTATTGCTTGTAGTTTCTTATAGAATCATTTTGATACAGTTTTAAGATTTATAATTGGTAAACAAGTGTGTGCCTTTTGTATTGAAACCATTTAATGATGATGTGTTCCTGATTTAAACTATTTATTATCGACATATTTGCTCTACGGCATATAAAGCCTCATGTTAAGAGTTAAGACCCTAAGCTATTGGTGTAAAATTGCACGTCGTCGCTAAAATTGAGTAATACCCACTACGTCCGCTCACTAGAAACATATCTTCTACGCCAATGGGAGATGGGCGCGCCCGTGGTCAAGCGATTATAGTCTCTGACTTGTAACTCCTCAGCTCCTCGCCGCGTGGGTTCGAGTTCCGTTTGGGGCGAAAAATTTGTGGGGAGGTTATCCATCTAACACGCGGTTCGCGCCGGTAATTCTACGCAGGCATAAGCTTAGGGTCTTCCCCTCTACCAATAATTAGCAGGACATCGCCAGTACGACCATAACTGTGTGGATTCGATGTAACAAAAACCAATCAGAACACCACGGGAATTTTACTTTAAGACGTATACTCTTGCCGATTGCGTACGGAAGCGAAAGGCCGATATGCTTTTATAGCTTTCACACTGCTTTCTTGATAGAAAAAACAATGCGAAACAAACCATAAGTAATGTAATCTATAAAGTTTCATAATGTGCAAGACTATACTGACGTTTAATGATGTTCCAACAATCTTAGATATATTCGTAAAAGACCCGTTCTAATTCTGTCAACTATTATTGACATTACCGCCTTTATGTACATTTGGCTTGCATGTTGCAATGAACATAGGACTTTGTCATATATAAACAATATATTCCGATATGGCTTTCGATAATAGGTTTTGACAATTACCAGATTAAATGATTTTATTTATTATACAATAACGTGACAATTTCACTTTATATTTCTTTTTTTTATTTTCATAATAATAACTTGTACCATGCGTGTGTTGTTTATTATTCATTTAGATGTGACTTGTTTGGTTTTAACATTTAACAAAGCTCTTTAAATTGTTGATATTTAACATTAGGTTTACGATCATTTCAAAACTCACCTTATAAAATAAATACCAAACCATTCAAACAGGTTGACATCGGTTTTTCAATCATTTGCAGGTTGTTGGTTGGTATAGCAGTAGCACTGATGAACGTTACTTAAGGCTTTTTGTGTGCACTTTATCAAACACTGACTTTCCAAATACATTTCAATTCAGAAAAATGTTACACGAGTCATAGCATAGATACTTTACAGAGGACTATGGTGCACTGAAATGTTGTTTGTATTACTTATGTACTTCACTAAGACATGCACCGACACACATACACACACACACACACACACACACACACACACCACACACACACACACACACACACATACACACACTCTTTTTTAGTAATACTGTTTCTGATAGCATGACAGAGACTATGGTGTATCAGACTATATAATAATTCGACAAAATCAGTAGGACTGTAAATACGGAAAGGTCATTTTAACTGTTCTTCGATTATGTCTCTCTGGTGGTTGCTGCAAATAATTGTCATTGATCTGTTAGTGTGATATCTGTTTGTGTTAATGTTTGGATTATAAATAAAACAGTAACACTTCTATTAAGACTGTTTTATTTATTTCTTGTCAATATACTGTAACGATACACTCCATTTAGTCTGAATATATTTGAATATATTTTATTGATACGATTCATTAATCGTAGCTGTAAGTAATTCCTATAATAAAAGAATTACAATTGACATTGTAAAGAAATATGGTCACATTCGTAATAATTGACCATGAGTTAACATATTCTTTTATTTATTTTTTTCTTAAAAGCGAGAATAACGTGGATCATGGTATCTCTCAAATAAATGTTTACAGGGAATATAAGTCATGTTTGATTTTTTGGGGGTCTAAGAGACCATATAATAAATTGTCTTAGCCAAAACGCATGGGCATTTAAACTAACAAAAGATAAAGTCAGAATATGGAAATTTAACACCATGACTTTATCTTAATGGTCAACCTCATTCGACCCAGAGTTTCGGCCAATTAGGGATTTTGAAAATACTGGCTCTCTTTATCGTTATTATTATATATCCCTTTATCGCAGTTATTTCAAAGTGAATATTTAAGTATTTTTGTCTTTTTCTGCGCATGAAAAAATAGTCAAAACCCATAAATCATCCTAAACTGATTTGAATTTACCTAAATACCGTTGTAAAAAATAGTTTATGACTGAAACACTACTCTGAAGTCAGTCAGTCTCTGGTGACAACACTTGATGCAAGCTGGCTGCTAAAATATAAATGCTGGTCTGAGGAGAAAACATACTTTCGGAGATGTTGATAAAAAGAAGCCAAGAAATGAAAAGGTACGGTTTAAATGTTTTAGGTGATGTAATTTCTGAATGGATTAATTTGAGCAGCAGTCTATCAAATAACAGAAGTGTTCAAACTCTAATTGTAATGTATTGTGCTTTGCAGTTATTTTCGCCTCAGTAAATTATCAGCAGTTGTTGTAATTATTTGAGATTGCATCAAAACTTCAAATGGGTGTTAATACATAAATAATTTGATTTGTAACCACGTATAAACACACATGGCATTTATACTAAGGCTTTATGTCTATTAGGAAATTAGAGCCACTACACTGCCTTAGTTTATCAAATCGTCAAGTTATAATTCTGCTCTGCAAGGAACGCGCTGATTATGAGTATAATAAAAATAATATTAAGAACCCAAGTATTGTTTCATTGTTAGTGTCTTTATGCTAAAGTGTCCCCTTTTCAGCAATTGTTTAAGCTCAATTTTATTACTTGCGTTTGTTTTGGGTTTTCTTCAAGAAAAACACGTACAGTGATGTGAATGTAACACACAGTTTTTTGCGTGAGTTTAACACTTTCAGGTATTATGCCAAAAACAACCTACATGCCTTTTTTCACATCTTATTTTAATCTGTTGCATAATGATGAGATGCAACATAATAATGAGCATCAACAATTATGCTGCAGTTAAATGGTACCACTATAATTAAAATGGATATCAGCTATCGTTCTTGTGTTGCACATCATCTTAACAATAGCTAATTCATTTCACAGTATTTAGCAATTTAACGTAAAATTACCAAGACATAATATAAACAAAAGCCTAAAACCTTTAACACAAATGTAGATGACATCCGGTGAGCTGCCAGATCATCTGGCTTTCAACAAACTATAAACTATTTTGCTTTTTTTTCTTTATTTTTACTAATGGCTTATTAAATAAGCAGTAAAACAATAGCACACAAAACTTTTTTATAGTCACTAAGTGCATAAATATCTGCATCACAAGGTTTATATTTAGATCTGTAGATGTAAACTAATTATGTTCAAAACTACAAGGAGGAGACCTTTCATATAACAACAAAGCATTTTCCTTGACATGTATGGGCTAAATTACATTACTGTAATAACAAATGCTGTTGTGTAACTTACATATGAAATGATAAATCACACTAAATAATGGTGTATATAACAATCGTAATATTTTATCGTAAAAGTACACAAATAACTGAACACTTGTTTCCATTAATAAAATATACGCACATGAAATGGTTTCAACTCAGTCCCAGTTTTTAAATGTATCGTTTATTTCTTTAATCAAAAAAAAAACGAAAACTACTGAACAGATAATATTGCAATAATTTGTTTTGATATTTCTATCACGATAGTATATGCGAACATTCTGAATTTAAAAGGTTGTCTATAAGGTTAAGAAAAAACAACAGCAACACTTTTTATCCCACTATGAACCATAGTGAGCTCAAATACTAAAGAAGTACATCTTCAAACTGTGGACGCAGTAATGGTCAACAATTGTATTGCTTGATTCATGATGAGAGCTTAGGAGTTAACTTTGAACTTGGCAACAATGCTTTAAAAAGAACAAATTTTTCCAATATAAATCTAACTTACTGTCGATAAATTCACATCCCCTAGCAGTGTGGCTTCTGAGTCTAACTTGGTTTAAAACGTTCAAGAAAGGAAGTGAACTTCCAGCACTGTTTTCAACGACATTCGTGTTAAATTCCATCAACTTATCTGTCATAATCTTTCCAAACCTAATGTTTATAATAAACCCAAGTACTCAAAACTTGTGGTTGTCCATGGTCAAGAGATACTACTCTGACTCCCTTAGCTCTCACCGAATGACATTAGGTGAAAAAGGTTTTCAAGATGACCTGAGGTGGCGCACGGTGGTACTACCGAGAAATTTGTACGTGCTATGTCACCACATTAATAGCTGGACCTGCTACAATGACCATACTGTGTCGCTCCAATACATTTATAAAAAGGAAACACAACAAAATACTTGCTGATCATTGGAATTGGAATTGACCGGTCTCAGAACAGTCGATTCGGTTAACCCTAATAGAGGAAGGTTATTTCCTAAATATACCAAACCAGTTAGTGGAATTGCATTATTATATTGGAAAAGTGGACATATTAACGCTACAGGTTACACAAAGTAACAAAAATATCAACACATTTATAAAACCATACGTTTAAATATTTAAAATGTGTGGAAATGTATTAGGATAATGATTATAATTTGTGAAATAAATATGTAAAATAATACAAACACAATAAAGAATCATATTTAAGAAATAGACAATATCACCAAAGCATAGATAAAACAAAATAAATTAAGTTTATAAAATATGCATATATGTGTATTGCTAATACTGCATTTAGATTGATCCGTATATTAAAACGAACGTTTCGACTTTTTTTCAGCGTTGTCAACACGGACACTAAACGGCAGATATTCAAATCGTGTTAACTTAGCAATAGACAACAAACGGCTCATGTATACTTAACACAATAGAATTAAAGCTAAATATTAACAAAACATGTTTACATCAAGACATTTTGCTATAATCTATCGTAGAAAAAATGATTATTTACTTTTCATTGTCTTAATGGCTCTGTAAACGGTTAGTCACTTAAAATGAAAAGCATTATGTCTTTAAGAGGACAGATAAGTTGCTTAGCTTTTTAAAAACAGGTAAAAGATGCTGAAATTTCTTTTCTTTCTATCATAGAACATAGGTTCAAATGTTGCTTTTAGCAGCTATGGTCTTTCCATTTCTACGAACGAGAAGACAGTGATGACTTGGCGATCACGGGTGGTCTGGCGTATGTAGATCCTCACGTCCCTAAAACCGAGTATTTATTTTAATTTCAGCAAAGTCTTTGATATAAGTTCGAGCAAAATGTGTGAACATATTATTCCGATAATCTGTGATTAAAAGCTTTGCATAATTTTAAATTAAAATATGGATTATTGGTAAGCGTGAACATTAACAATTAATTTCGCCCACAAAAAAGCCACCTTTACAGTAAATTACTGGGACTTTGTCTGGGGGATTTTGTCTTATATGTATTGTGTTTCAAACAATATGCCTATAGAAATATTGGAATGTATATTTCGTTTTACAAATAACCAGAGCAAGTGCGCATTAGAGTAAATAAATATAGTAGCAGATTTAATGAGTACCTCAGGTTCAGGGTAGGTCTTTTCTCTGCACACTTCGATAAAGGCTTGCCTGATCGCATTGATTGAGTGTTCGTCCGTCGCCTTACAGTGGATTCTGATTATCTGCTCAGCAAACTTGTCTGGAAGCGTCCATGACACCTGGTAATGTAATTTGTTCTAATTCTGCTTCATTTACCCATAGACTGGTCACGTGTTTTTAGGATTTTGCATCATTCAGAGCACCTTCTCTATAACTGCCTAACTGGCACACACTTTCACCGAATTTATGTGTGAATTTACAATTTTAAATTAAACTTGATTGGAACATCATTGTGTAATAATAGGTATAGTTAATTAAAAATTGATAAAGCATACATTATCAGTCTTATTAAACTGTAAAACTATTGTTAGAAAGTATACTTTTTAAAGTCAACAATCACAAGTAACTCGTAATTATATATTAGTATATATATATATATATATATGGTAGTAGTGGCTTCCCTCCTAACGCTCGGGGCTACGGGGACAGCATTACGCCTGACTCGTCGGTGTCAGTATAATGGACCGGCCGGGTTCAGTCCCTGGGCACCTCATAAGTGCCCCTGTGCTGTAATGATAGAAATGTCGCTGCGCAGTATCGGCAAAAATGCCGGCTAATCCCAATCCCTATTTAATTTTCATCACAGTGGCAACCACCTTTACACTTTTAGGCTTACCAATGCCGCATATGCTTTTAAAGATGTTGCTTGTTTAATACTGACATCACCAGAAGACAACTAAGCAGAAAGGACAGTAGAGGTTTCTCAAAAACGTCCTCAATTACATAATCAGCATATGGCTGGAAGGTTAAACTACTGAGTATAAAGTTAACACTCAAGAATGGATTTATAAATTTTTTATAGTCACCCTCGCCTAGACATTTCTGAAGTGACGTGAAATGATGACGTTCATGGGTCCGATGACTTAACTCTCAATTTACCATTCAATTTACTATTCAATATATTTGTCAACGTTGTTTATTATTTGCTTTGTAAGAGTTTAAAATTATGGCACATGTGATTTTTATTCCATGAACTTACCCGCTCTTTACTGATTGGTAAGCCCACATCTGGCTGGCTTTTCCTGTAGAAGCGAACTTCATCAATCGGGTTTTGGTCATACATTCCATAATCCATAATTGCCGGCTAAAAAAGAAAGGAACGCGCATAATAACTGTTTAATTGATTTAATGTATATTAAAAAGTTAATTGTTCATTGCAAATATAAAAATTCAATTAACAAATGTTAGACAAACTAGAGCCAAACCGGTAATTGTCTAGCCTATATAATTCCATTTCATGTTAGGTGTTCGGTTCAAACTATTCGATCAAAAGTCCAGAGACTAAACCACTTGGTCACAGACCCAACCGGTTAATACAACTGTACATATGTATTTTGATTGTCCACCTTTCAGGTAAAGCATGACGTAATAAAATCGTTGGGCAAACATTATAAATCGGAATGTTCATAGTGAAAGTCTGAGCCTGACCCGGATCTCCAATTAGTGATTCTGCGATCTGGACTGGAATACCTGAGCAACTGGCACGGCAGTGAAAACATAAACTTATACACATATTGACGTTTCAAGTGCAAAACATCAGCAAAAGAAACAACTCTTATGTTAAAAGAATATGTACCTACTCTCCCATCAATTTTATTTACAAACATTTTTCTTTACCTGTTAGATGCATCAGTATGTGAATATATTAATGTAAACATACCATGGACATTTTGCTCATGGTCATATTTACTGCTTTACTGCTTTATTTGGTAGAAGAAAGTAAGCAAAGAGTAATGATGCAATCTATTCAACGACAAAAAGTAACTGAAAGAAACAATCATTGGAATAATGGGTTACCTTTGTGACAATCCTCAATATAAACATATGGGAATCAAGAGGTCTTTTTTAAAACGAACGTGTAGTCCCATGTTTATGTGTATAAAATGGTTTTATTAAATAAATTTGGCATAGTTTCTGTAAAAAGCTGTGGATATTGTCTACATTGCATAATTAAATATTTACTTTGACAAAGATTACAAGCGAGCATGTTATCCATAAAAAATGTCTTCATTATCTTTAGTTTATAAGAATCAAAGTCATTGTCACAGTTTTCATTAGACGACGATTGACTTGAAAGGGAAGCATTGCATATAGTAAATTAGAAATACGCATCTTATGATTAGATTGACCTGGCTGCTTAAAAACTAGGACTCTTGTCCTACCAGTATGACGATGGCATCCTTCAAATTCTGGTCGTCGATCTTGTTTTCGATATCTGTCTTCATATTTCTGATGAGTGCCTGAAATATATTCATGGACAATTTTGGTGTGTAAATATTGCTTTAATAAGTAAATAATATAATAATTGGTAGTTTGTTTAAATATTATACATAGAGAAAAATAGAAATTAGTGCAAACTTAGTAAGCCGGGAAATATAAATATCATTGCATGAAAAAATAGGCATATCACTAATCGTACAGTTAACTATACATTATTATATATTATATATATTGACTAGTAAGTCAGCGAGTATACTAATATTTTTACTTGCACATTCACCGAGGCAGATCTCACTTGTCCATAAATATTGAACCCTAATATCGCCGTTTATCTCGTAAATTTGCGAGATTCAAACCACAGCTCTTCTAAGAAGTCGCTATGGTGTACGCATCGTATCTTTTTGATTTATTCAAAGTCTGCCAATCAGAAAGGTTCTACCAAAGTGAGAATGTCACCCATACCAAATCTATCCATTTTAATGTATTACAGCGATTTATGAACAGTAGCGAGACTAACCCGAAAATCGGTGATTTCTTTTCAAATCCACTGATAGGTTATTTATTTTGTTAGCAGGTTAACGTTTAGAAAGCGAATACTATACTATTAAAGACAAGGGAGTGAACATCAGCCTGACGTAAAACGCACGCACATCATTTCCCGCACTCAGATCGTTCTTCATAGTCACCAGATAAAATAATTGAAAAAAAATAACACTAGTTTTTAAGGCTGAAATAGTTTTTTTCTTTGTCTTTCAAATAAATTTTACGTTTTGGGAAAACTGTATTTCCTAATTAGTATGATATTTTCTCAAGTGAATATAATATATTGTCTTTGAAAGAGCATCAGCTAATCAAAATGCGTTATTTTTAGATCGTAATAAATTACTAAATGTCACACAATTACGGATTTAACCACAGTATTCATTCACCAACCATTCTTTCGAATACACTCTAATATTTTTTTCATGTGGGGTCACATTGCATGGTATTTTAATATTGACATGAAATAACATAATATAATAAGAAACCTGTCATTACCTCGTCACGAATCTTGCCATTTTTAATGTTTGTCTGGCCGACAAATGTGTACAATTGTCGGCGTATTACTTTCTGCAGTATCTCCTTAGCTTCATCCAGATTCGCATTGGCCGGTTCTGGTTGTGAAAAATCTAAGATCTGGTCGATGACCTTGTCCGTCAACTTGATATAAGCCGACATGTTTCCGACTGCATCGGACATCTTCACTAGATGACTTGAAAAACAATATATCATACAATAATATATAACAACAACCTCTTAGTAACAACGCTTAAGAACATTTTAACCCGTGAGCATCTTCACCTTTTAGTAAAGGTAAACTACCATACAAATATGTCTCCACAGGCTATCATAACCTCTGTAAAGCAATCGTCTGGGAGTCACTGCTGTAGTGTCACACTTGTGTATACAGATCAAAGGTCATGGGTTGACTGATTTAGTAACTAGTAATGATTTAAACACACACATGTCTTATTAGCTTGTTTCAAAAGTGCTCATATAGAAAAGGAGAAAGTAATGAGGTGATAAGGGTGATTTATGTTGCAAATAGATTATTGAATTTACAAGAGATATTCGTAATTGCATAATAATTGAAACGTGTAAGTGATTATTCTTTTTTACAGCATTCAATTTGAGTTCATGATGAATTAAATTTGCTGCATCTATTCATGATTTTACTAATTATGTTCATTTATCCTCGGATTATTATAACAAAACATGGATTTCATAATCGTTAATATCTTCACAATACTACATTTTATTTTGTTGGTTAAAACTGTTTTGTAAAAGTCAATGGTTTAAATAAGGCATTTCAATTTTTGACCTATGACGTCACTACATCTTTATCATATGACGTCATTAACGTGTTCTTATTATACGTCATCGCTTGGGCTACTTTATTTCAAACTACTCTCTCATCTCGACTTTTCAGTTTGCAGATACTTTTATCTCCTGTATGTATTGTACGTATGCTAATAGTTCATAATAATAAGACATTTTTCGTTTGTGTATGATATTGTATATGCTTAACTCAATGTGCATGTGTTTGCTGTTAGCTGTGTCGCACAGTGATGCAATATTTCACACTGTTTTTAAGAATCAGCATAGATTTTTATTTAATTTAATATTTGTTTGTTTCACATGTGTACATATACACTTTGAAGACGTTAACAGGATATTCATTAAAAAAACTGATATCATAATATATGTTCCATTATAACATTACTTTAGTCATGCGCTTTATGATAAAAACTTTTAGCGCGTAATCGCCGTATATCGTCGTGGCGGGCTTAATAGCGACGCCATCACGACTTACGTCCTTTACGCCATTATTGTGATTGTTGTGATCTTTTCCGTTAAAATATACGCTAAGAGTTTTGCAGATGGAAAATTTAAGGACTTCATAAACGTTGGACATCATAGTCGTTCATACAAATATTTTCTATATCAAATACAATTGTTACACGCACTTAAAATATGAAGAAAATTCAGCACGTATTTATGTTTTTTAATTTACAAACAATCTGACATCAACATTTTCTGGGAAAATTACAGTTTACCGGTACGTAATAAATCCGCGAAGTTGTAGTGTTTTTGCGTAACTAAGCCTGGTGCGCGAGCGTTAAGGGCGCCTCTGGCGCCCTTATATATAGATGCGCTCACCAGCGCGCCGACCTTTTAAATCGAGATTGTAGCGCAAAAAATGCGATTTTTGAATTCCCCGTTTAAAGTGTCATTTAGAACCTTGGGTTTACACCCTGTCTTCGTTTTTCGCATTGAAATTCCCAACTGATGACGATAACCCACGTGATCAGTCATATGACTGAATCCTGCATTTTCATTGGTTGTTAGTGGTTATGATATGCAGAACGACCGTGAATGTAAACAAAGAAGTAAAAAAATTAAGGCGCCTTATGTATATGACGACCTGTACGAGATTTGCAAAAACCGAAGATATTTGATTTATTGGCTTCAGAGGTTTGGTTTGTTGGGTGATTTCAGTGGGGTGTGTAGTGTTTGTGTAGGAGGGTCCGTTAGATTAGTGGAAGACAAGAGCAATAGCAAGGACGGTGTCGTGTGGCGGTGTAATAATAGAAAGTGTAATAAGAAGATCAGTATTAGAGAGGGCTCCTGGTTTGCAGGTACCCATCTATTGCTTGAGCAGGCATTGAAGCTGACATACTACTTGGTATTTGAACTGCCAGGTGATTTTATTAGCAGAGAGCTTAGGATTGGTGGCGAGCATACTGTTGTGAATTGGAGGAACTTTATTAGAGAGGTGTGTTTAAGCGTGCTAGAAAAAAAAACAGTGAGCAGATTGGGGGTCCAGGCAAGTTTGTTGAAATAGACGAGAGTAAATTTGGCAAAAGGAAATATCACAGAGGGAAGAGGGTAAAAGGTGAGTGGGACTTTGGAGGGATAGAGCAGGAGTCGAAGCATTGTTTTTGGGTGTTTGAAGATAGGAGTGCGGCAACATTAATTCCCATTATCAAAAAGTACATAAGGCCAGGTACAACCATTTTGTCAGACTGTTGGAAAACGTATTTCTCCCTATCTACAGAAGGCTATTTGCATCTGACGGTCAACCACTCCATTGAGTTCAAGAACAAGGAGACTGGTGCTTGCACTAATCAGATCGAGTCCACCTGGAACGCTGTGAAGAAGTCTCCGTCTAAGTCAGGAACCCCAAAACACCTCTACGACAGCTATCTAGTCGAATACTGCATCCGCAAGAAGTACCTGCGAGACGCGGACGACAAATTCCTGGCTTTCCTCGAACTTATTAAGCGGGTCAACTCGTGCAAGAAGAGGTCGCCTTTAAATGAAGTTGCCGCCCCTTCCTTGCACGACATTAGTGCCGACTTGTTTGATTAATGGTAAATCCATTTTGTCTTTCATTTCGTGTTCCTTTTTTAATGTTATATCGGAGGCTACCGCCCCTGAACCCCAGATTTCATGTTTTAATCGAGAAAAAGAATGGCCGCCATTTGTTGTTTTTTTGTATATCCTAGCATAGCGACGGAAGCGCATCTGCTCTGTCCGATTAGGCATGCGCAGAAGTGGTAAACAAACTCGTACCGGAAAACTGCAATCTAGCCCATATTCTTTGCCCTTGTGTCCTGTCTGAACGGTTTTACAGAGAGAATGCAATGTATTTTGAATTGAATTTGTAATTGCTTATGTTTGTGTTTGTTAATATTTTCCTAAATAGATGTTTTGTTTATATCGCATTTTCTATAACAATTTGTTAGTGAGAAATGATTGTGTATTTCAGATCATCGCTTTGCTTATACCATGAAGGAACAAAACTAAAGGTTGTAAAAACGCACAATTCGTTGAGTCCCAATTCTGCTGTGAGAAGTCCTTAACACTGTTTGTTTGTTAGAAAAGGTTGGTGCGCTCCACAAACATATTTTAAGCAATCCAGTCGGTCCGACAGTTCCAAGGTGGATTTGCTTGTTGTTCCTCTGTGTTTTTGTCACTTTTAAATTTCATCTGCATATTTCAGGTAAAAAGTAGTTCAAATTTTAAAATTTTAGTATTTTTGGTACATTTTATAGGACCGTTCATTTGTTTCTATTAAGGACCTGTATAATGTATGTAATCTTGATCACGGCTGACCGGGATCATTAAAAACAAAAACAACTGGCTATTTTTGTCTACTTAAGACGGCTGGCGAATGCAGAATTTGGACTCATTGGAAACCGTATGCAAGCAATACATAAACAATAGAAAACGAACTTATTATTCAACAATAGTGGTTAAACTTATTAAATTTTTCTTAAACAGTTAAGCTTGAGTTTGCTATAACATATACTAGATACCATACCTAGTTTAAGGTTTATTAGTGTCAGCATCACAGTCCAAAGATATATTTAAATTTCCATACAAATAAATTGATTGCGGACAAGATAGCATCTAATTATTTTTAGATTGGAGTCACAACTACATCTGTCAGATCACACAAATGGGATATTTCAAATAAGGCAATACATTCTTTCAAGTATGGCAGACCTGAATAACGGATTTAAGATCAATTGAATCTTGCCGCGTCTGGTGTCGTTAGTCTTAGAAATGTATGTTACGTCGTTCATTTTTTAAGATTTTCTTCTAAAAATCAGGTTGAACGGTTGAAAGTAGTCTATTTACGCAGTTTCGATCAAATTTTAGGGTGCCTGTTTACAATTAAGACACGAATTATTAATGCGTAACCATAGTAATGCGTTATTGTGCCCGGTCCTAAGTTGAGGATACACCATTACAATAACAGACAATTTATTAATATTTTGTCTTAAGCTGATGTAATAGTAGCGTCACCTGAAAAATGACGACAGTTGCAAGTAAGAGTTTAGAATAAACAACGTTAATGAGATGTTGGTTGATTTGATAAATGCGTCAAAATGGAAATGAATGACCGCATATGAATAAGTATGAAATAAACAATCGTGTGTAGAATTAATGAAATGTTCAACAGAAACATTTAAATTGATGGAACAAGCAAAACGAAAGCCGAGCATTAGTCATCAAAGGATTGCTGAGGGTCATATGGCACTTGCGGATGATGAAAGAACTGGTCATTCATCATTGACAAGAATTGCAAATGTTAATGATATGGTTAAGCTCATGTTCTTGTTAATACACTTAACTTTCATTTTTGGTAAATGTTGGTTTTGCTTTTTTAATTTTAACATATAATGTTTATTAGAGTTTAACTAGTACATTTATGAAATAAAGAAACGTTTACTTTACATTTAGGAAGTTATTGTGGCCTGTGCAAACGCTACCAAAAAATCATCAGAACAAAATAACTATTCAGGAAATTGCAGATTGAAGAAAATGACTGTCCATGGTCTAAGTGCATACACACTCACTGAATATTGTCGATTTTTTCTTGGAGTAAGGATAAGTTCTATAAACATGAATTCCACTTATAAAGATTTTAAATATTAATATGTTTCTGTCTTAAAAAATATGCAGAATCAAAGTGTTTTACAACGCACGGGAGAAGGTCCGAAAACAAACAGCAGAACAGAGTATACCATTTAACTTGTGCATATTACATCGTCCGTCGTAACAAATGCAATTTAAATTAAGCAGATTATACATACACATATGGGACAGTTTCAAGTGACAGGTAATGATGTAACATAATTTTAAACTACAGTCAAATTTAATTATGGTATTCACAAAGATAAATAGCAGTCGAAATCTAATACATGAAAGTGCTGGACTTCAACATGTCGCAATCCAAAAGGACCTTTCCCGGAGCGGTTACATATAGACGCAGCGCCCATGCAAAGAAAAACAGCGACCATATATGTATGATAATTGGTTTTTGGAAATGCATATGGAGTGATGTCACCGTCTTAAGAAACGATGGTATTTTTCAAACGGTAATTATCATTCTTTTTTATCTGTTAACGATCACGTTGTAGCATTTCTACGAAAATGTTATGTTTCTTTTATGTCTTTAAAAAGAATAACTATAAACGTGAGAATTACGACAAGCAAGTAAACTTTTACGCATATTGATAGTTAAATTCCTATGTCCAAATTAAGGGAGTGCATAAATTCGACCGCAACCTCTTGAGTGCCATATTCATGGTTAGACTTTATTTTCATATAAAGGGTGTATTGTCTTCTCTCTTAATAATGAGTAATCTTAGCTGTGTACTTTTTACAACAAAAGGGCGAATCGCGCATGTAAAGCTCGGCGAATATTACAACAGTTAGGGGTGCGTTTGTTGTAGATTTGGGCAGATTGTAGTAATTATCAAGCACACCTGCAAGGACTCTTTGAAAGATTTCAAGGTTTGTTAAGATAAAACTTCGTGGTTTTACTTAAGAATGAAAGAGTATTGCTTTTGGAGACATATTGCGAAGAAATATATAGACCATATTAATTCAATGTTTTGCTGCGTGTTTTATCGTGCTAAAGAGTAGGTTCGAGACTTCGTACCATGTTAAAATCGTATTACGTATAAGACGGCATTGGTTAAATATTTGTTGTTCACTGATTTTGTGGTGTTGCCATAGGAATGAAAATGTGTCTTTCACACTTACAAATTAAACCAGTTTACAACATAAACACAGAGGGTGGTCATAGCATATTAATATGCCAACTAAAAATACATAGTTTAAACAAAACTGTTTATAAGAGCGCCATTTGCAAATGTGATATTCACCGACACACTAAGGTTTTAGGACAAAATACACAGTAAATTGTATAAATACAGGTGACCATTCTTATGACATGTCTTTGTTCCAGAAAAAAATATGCAAGAATGACATATATAATGCATATATGGTTTTAATTTGTTTTAAAAAATATTTCATACTCTGGACATACCTGGAACATACTTGGAATAAAACATCCATTTATTTGATTAATAAATCGTTAGACTTAAGACGGGTAACCGAACTCTGGTTAAAATGTCCACTGACAAGTTTTGACCGGTTTTAACCAGTATTGACCCCTGGCCCGGTCAATACTAAAAATGAAGGCTTCTGTGCCGACCTTGCACGTACAACGTTTTGAATACCACGTATACCATAAACTGCATTAATCATGGAATAAATAAACCTTTATAAAACAAAAAAATACACGTTACAGAAATGTCAGCTAAATCACTTTGGTTATTAAAATAATAGATTATTAAAAGGCAATTCCCTTTTCAAATTCGCCTTAACTATGTCAAAAACAGCTCATTATAGTCTAAGAAATGGTTAAAAAAGTTACCTTTAAGTTATTAAAACTGACCTCCTAAGTTTATTGCCAATACTATTCGTCATAACTAAACACTGTACAGTATGCCATCAGTTGTCAGAATAGCGGGACAGTCCTGGCGTCAAATTCCTGCTTTCAGCTAACATTGTATCAAACATGTCGGAACACGTGGACTACCGCGGCAAGCAGATATCTGCAATACTTCACGTCCGTATGTGTGTGTGTTTTGGAGGGGTGGTTTGCGTATATGTGTACGGTGTGTGTGTGTGTGTTTCGCTGATTAACTGTCATTTACGTTGCGCTTTTCGTAAATCTGAAGAGCTCTGTTAACCTTTTACAAAAAATATTTGAATTAGTAATATTTAATCTACTTATTTTAAACAATCAACTCGTATTCTTTTCCGCGTGCACACGATATCCTATTTCACCAAATTATCCTGCTTTTATATGCAATTTACTGACGGGCGTCTAGTTGGTGTAGAACCGTAATTTAATCTTGCTATCGCAGGTAAATTACGAAAATCTTTACTAGAACACGGTGAAATTCCTAATTCATCAAACAAGTCAACAAAACAAAGATATGTTCTTTGAGTCAAGATTTAGGTTGATCAAATTTAAGAAAATCTCACGGAAAAAGTATTCTGCAAGTGGGACCTAGTCCGCATCATATCAGAAAATCGTTGCTTAAATAAAAATAGGACTTTGCTTGAGACAAGTCAATAAATAATTGCTTACCCTTCTTTATCTTTGATCTCCAATACGTCATTTGCCTTCACCATTGCCTCTGTTATCCTTAAATAGGAAGACATTAAAACCACAGTTTTATGAGATGGTATGCAATAATTAATTATTGTTTGAAGGCTTATAAATCTAATAAACATAAAACTTCTTCAATACTTTTCTCATGCCGTAAACATTTTACCAAAAATATGCAGTGAAAAACAGAGAAGTTCTTGAGTCAAGTCAGCGACACTAGCCGCTCTACATGAGTTTAGCCAAGGGTGACTTTGTAGAAATGTGGATGAAGCTCTATATAGCGACCTTATATCTAGCAAAGCATGTTGACATGTACTTGATTATGATTATTGGGTTTATCGTTCCACCAACAGTATTTCAGTTATCTGTAGACGGTGTCTATATGAAGCAGATATAGTGCTGCCTTAACTGTGTATAGCATGTCGTGAACACCTGGCATTATACCACACCAAGTCACATTATCCAGACACCGTGCCAACCAGTCGTGTAACTACCCTTTATATTTGCTTGAGCGTTAGCAAGGGAGCTATACGACTACCATTTTAACGACTTTGGTATGTTGCGACCCTAAATCGAACCCGAGGCCTCCCGTACCTTGAGCTGATGCTCTACCGATTGTCCTACCAGGGCCGGTCTAAATGTGCTTGTAATGGTAGCTTGAAGTAACCCTATCTAGCGCATGTATACATTGCCACATTCCAAACGTGGATTTGTAAAATTAATTCCCGTGCAGAAGGTGTCGTTGTAAATGTAGTTGTCACCATTAAAATATACCAATAGTAACAACTATTCGAAATGCTAGTCATATGCATTCTAAGTTTCACTTTGGTAAAGTCGCCGGGTCGTGTTGCAGGGATTCGATGTATAATTATACAGCTCTTTAAATATCAGAGAGGTACATGTAGGTTCTAAGCCATAACCCCCTACAGAATTTCGCAAAATATATAGACTATGTTAAGAATGTAACATCTCTATTGTTAAGAATGTAACATCTCTATATTGTACATGAATACTTTCATCTTTATGTTAGACTATTTTGTATACATTTTACACAAACGTCTCACATCTTATACTTTTATTTAATCTAATTATTATATTAATAATATATATATATATTATATAAATTATATACTTATTATCTAAATCAATATATATATATATATATATATATAATATATATATATAATATATAATATATAATATTATATATATATATATATAATAATAATAATAATAATAAAAATCCCAATAATTGTATATATGATGCTTTCATACTTGTTTTATAGTCACATCTTTGTAATAGACGACAATTTAACAATTTAATAAATTTACTACCGACATGTTTAAATAAATATTTCTATCTAAAACAAGTTCATGTAATAATAATTGTTAGTATCTTACATGAATTCTATGATGTTCGTCACCCTGTGTTGATAGGCGTCATGATGAAGAATCCAGCGTGTGTGGAACATCTCATACAGGTTTCTGGCCTCCTTAAATAGACATTATCATGGCAGCTACAATTCAATTAAATGTCAGTAAGTCCAAACACAATTTTCGAATTTCTTAAGTAATATCTATGTATCGTATAAAAGTCATACAGTTTGCCAACGTTCTAAAACAAGCAATCTACAATACAATTAATTTCTTCCGAAAGATAAAAATAGTTTCTGCTCATGCAACTACCTTGGCAATTAACAACAAAGATTGTTGTATCAAACCTCTAAGGCAAGCGCTGCATCATCTTATCTTACCTTATCTCTGTAACAGATTTGTAGCTCCCCGTCCACGCTTATGACGCGGGCATATTGTATACATCGCAAGTGATCGAAGCTGCTTTTGATGCCTAACATTTGACAGTCTCGGGCTATGTAGTCCCACTTGTCAACATCTATACCATTCCGTGTGTTGGCAACAATCTTGGTAATAAAAATAGCTTGTAAAAGTAAAAAATTGATTTGTAGTCTCACTATTCTTGCCAACGCAGAACATAGATATTTATTGCAACAAATACTTTCCTTAATAATATGTATTTGTTTAGAAGAACAACACCTACATTTGTCATTTATTAAATATAAACTGTTAGACCCTATATACTTTAACCATACATCATTTGCATTTTAACCATACCTAATGACCATCATGCATGATAAGATGTTTAATTTGTATAATAACTGATGATGCATCGATAGTTAAACATATATTTTTAGGTTAGGACATCATCTCTAGCCTCTCATCAAATAAAGGTTGAATACTTCTTAGGCAAGAAATTGCATGTGAATATTTTATTAGCTGACCTGAAGTGCGCCAGTAGTGTCCCACGATACTGGTCTCTGGACCTCCAAATAACAGACTTGATGAAATTGGTCATAAAAATGCGACGCATCAAGTAAAGTTAAAATAATATTTATACATCAAGGGGCATCATTGTAAGGAATGCAGCCCACAACATTTCCAAATTAGTCTGGAATGCAATAATCAAAAGCAATGCATACCTCATACAGAAAACGTTTTCTCTGAAATCAAAATATAGACCATATTATAAATACACAACATGTGCACAATTTGTATATGGATATAAAAGGTAAGAAAATGTCAAATATTGTATTATTTTAATGTATTGACATTGTAGGGCAATATAATACCAAACATACACTTCATTTCTGTCTTGGTGGAATGTTAAACCCAACAAAAAACAAACTACATGTATATGACTGCATGATAAACGCCTCCTACATATGAAACGCACTTAAACTATACTAAAATGTGTCATTGGCGTTCCGACAACATATTTTTAAACAAGCTATCATGATATATCACTATGCAAGTTCAATAGATTATTTGTACTTGATATGCAACACGTGAAACCTGCAGTGTGATAATGACTTACCTCTCTCTGGATGTTTTCTGTAGGTACAGCCAGCATGTCTTTAATAAAGTCAATGTCCTCTTTGTTGAGACCAAATGTATCGAAGTATTCTCCTAGATTGTTTGCTTGCAGCATGTCGGAAAACATCTGTTTCGATACATCCCCATGCTAAAAGAAAGAATTAAAAAAATAAGTTCACATGTTTTGGCACATCTTCTTGCTACAGATTGATTCAATTAATTGTTATGGAGTAGTGTGCACAGTTATTTCGTAAACCAATTAATATTGCCATCATATTATACCACATCCTTATAATTATTGTCATAATAACATAAATATTGAATAATAGTTATAACTGCATTTTTTTCTGCTATTACTACCAGAAAAACTCAACAGTAAACTAATACTTATCAGTTTAATAATGATGACATTGTATTTTAATGTGGTGGTTCTAACAGAGAATGGCTGCAATTAGTGACCTTAGGTAAGGAATTAAAAATATTGTAAACCGTGAAATCTGACATTAAAGTTAATTCCTATGGTATTTTAGAATAATAATGGAATCCGTTCCAAAAATGCGCAAGTTTATTTTTTATTAATTCAAACGTGAGTATTTTATGAGGAAAGGCGTGAACTGATCAAGAAAAAAGGAATAAGCCCCCCCCCCCCCCCCACACAAACACAAAATGGAAAAAGTAGTATATGTGTATGGAAGTTACATTTAATAATGGAAGAGTAAGTAATGCCGTTAAAGT
>RXXH01000199.1:0-11037 GCA_007844125.1 Sinonovacula constricta | reverse complement strand
CTACACTAACACCGATCAATAATCCAAGAACCGCGGAGAGGATAATAGTGGAAATCTGGAATGATGTGTATGGTGATAATGCTGGCGACGGTGATGAAATTTCAGTGTCCCATTTGTTCCCAGAATGTCCTTGCAAGCAGCGCTGGAGGCAGAACCTTTCCAGTTGATGACAAGAACCGTACATACAATTTTCTGGACAGATTTGGTCACACAATGGTCCGTGATAAGATGGTTGACATGACTCACAATGCCCCGTTAGCCGGTCGCAAGTTCTGTTGGTGCAGCTATCAGGACATACATACATACAGTCTGGACCATACAGGCCTGGTACACACAATTCACAGAAATGCCCGGTAAAGTTTCCCTTACACTCATGACATATTCCACTGGTTTTCTCACATGTCGACAGTTCACAATTTGCGGGACAGTCACGAGAGCAATTCTCATTGACACCAAATTTCCCCACAATGCATTGATCGCAGATTGGTCCAGAAAAGTTCCCTACACATCCTAACGTGCAATGTGCATTAAATCTGTCACATTGGTTACGGAGACAATTTCTATTGCATGATTGGTTGCAGGAGGCCCCAGTCATTCCAGCAGTACATTCCAAGCAGTAATTTCCAGTGAAATTTTCCTTGCATTTTTCGCAGAGGCCATTTAATTTATTACACGTGTAATTCAAACATTCTTCTGAGCAAGTCAATTTACATTTTTCCCCGTACCACCCTGTTATACATGTATTGCAATCATGTCCTTCAAAATGATCGTCACAACCTTCAAGGCATGACCCATTTATCCGGTCACATGCTTTGTTAAGACAATGTTTAGAACAACTTTCGTTGCAATAGTCACCAAAATTACCAGCTGCGCAGAAGTCACATTTGGAACCAATGAAACTCTCTCTACAAGGCCAACATTCTCCAATCCTTCGGTCACACTCAATGTAGGAACACCCGATTGAGCATTTCTGATCACACGTGTTACCATAGAAACCTGGTTTACACTTAGAACAGTTAGTATTGGAACTACAAACCTCACAGCCAGATGGACAGGGCACTTGACATTGGTACCACTCTGATGTTACATAATAACCGTCCTTACACTGGGTACAATTAGCGTAACCTGAATAATTCACAGCGTCACTGTGATCTTTACAGATGATACAGTTATCTGGGCAGCCATTTTACATAAAGCACCATGGTATCCGTCCTTACAATCGCCTCGGCAGGTGTAGGCTTTACAGTTACAACAGACTCGACACGGGTCATTTATACATACGGGCTGTTGATTGCTATGAACGTTTCCTTTAAAAGAAAAAAAAGACTACAAATGACGATGTTGATGATAGTAATAATTATTAATAATAATAATTATTATTATTATAAAAAAGTGTTACTAATAATAACAAAAGTAATAATCATAATAATAATAATATATTATTATTAATATTATTAATATATTATTATTATTTATTATTATTATTATTATTATTATTATTATTATTATTATTATTATTATTATAACTGTGATTCTCGTCTTCTTTCTCAATAGCCACCATTGATTTAGGTAATTACACAATATTCCCGATTTAAGGATAAAAACACCTTACTGTACTGAGCGCTGACATGTATGCTTCTTCCAACAAACAAGATGATACAAAACACCTGGATCTGCAAAAGAAAGAAAAAGCACTTACTACATTTAGTCTTATCGCATCCAGCGTTGTAACAATAGAACGAAATCATTAAATAGAATTCAATTCCGGCATTACATAGCCCGAAAACTGTTCAATACTTCCATTCGCAAATGATTCGGTCCAGTAGATAAAAGGCAATTCCAAACAAAACTTATCGAGCCTAGAAGCCAGACCATTACAATGACAAATTCTCCCTTCTTAAACCAAGCTTTCAATCAGAACACACATATAACAACTTGCCAAAACCTTTCAAAATACTAACATAGTCCATGTCGAAAATTATCTGCTAATATTACGTAGAATCCATCCCAGCCGACAAAATTCATTAAACACGACTGAAAAAAGAGAAAAAGATAGAAATATTTTTAGGCCCACTTTTCTGGAGCGACATTCCAACTAATTGACTATTTTTACCTCTATTTTCCCACGAGTTCCCCTCTTAAATTATTTTGGCTATTGACGCCCTCGAAGTGTTTAGTTAGACGTTGCTTAAATTTATAAATGTGACAAATAACTGAAGTTTAAATTCGTTGTACTTACTTGTTTTAACCTTGACGCATTCATTTTGTAAACAACAATAATAACATCTTTATCAAATCAACAAGGGAAAAAACTTCCCGTAACACCTTCCTTGTTCCTTTTTGAAGGATTTGTTTTGTTTGCAGATGATGATAGGTTGACGTACCAGGATGTTCACTATGACAAGTTAGTAGAGATCAAGTGTTAACACTAAAAGCAATTTTACACATGCGCATCATATATGTAACACTGAGTTATTTTGTTAAAGCCAAACAGTGGCACCCCCTCAAACACTTACCATTTACGTTTGAATCCCAATTGGGTCAATACCTTTAACTGGACAATCCCCCAGCTGACCTGTGGTAGGTTGGTGATTTACAACCTGACAAGGCATTACGTGAGTCTAATGTAATATTCCTCCGACAATAAATCTTGTTGCTGTGGTTTTTGCTATCGTACACACATACTTTTAAGGTTAGCTGCGACAAAAGACACTTTTGGGCAAAACCACTACTATACCTACATCACCCACCATTACTCCAACCACCACCTGTACTTCACAAACTATCACCACCACTATATCAACCGCCTTTACAACAACAACTTACCCAACACCTTCTAACATTACTACACCATCCACTACCACAACTACACCAACAACCACACAAACCACTACTACCACCACACCAGCCACCACTGCGCCAACCACCACCACTACACCACAACAAGACCATGCACTATTACAACAATAAGGACAATCGCAACCGCAGGAGCATACGATTCCCAAAGCTAGTTCGAAGATCCCCAGGTGTTGGCTGATTTTTTTTCATTGTCGCCGCGGTATGCCTGTGCTTTTTTACCTGCATGTATGTATCAACAGTTTCAATTTAACATTAAGCCAATTATACATTTTAGACAATGGATGGAATTTTAGATTTAAGTTTTTCAAGTTACTGTTCTATATGTATGCTTTGCTTAAGACAATTTGTCTTATACTTTGCCATTATTGACAATGTCCGTCAATTTAAAGTAAAATTGTGTGGCCATGAAATAGGTTGGGTTACCAGTATTAAAATTTAAATGTTAAAAATGTTCTACTAATAATTATGGCAAAAGACGTGTGTCAACAAAGGCAGAGCAATACATATATAACAGTAGCACAATTATAATAAGATTTTTCTATAAATTATATCGAAAATAAACGAATGACGATTGATTTTATTTTGAACGAGGACACATACGTGTGATAAAAATATTATGTATGAAGTCTGATAAACTTAGTTTTGTGATGGTATTTATTTAAGTTTCGAATTAAAAAGTGTGTTCACATGGTATTTTCCAGAATTTAGAGTGGTGTAAATGAAACAGGAAGCAGTAAAGAATAAAACAGAATTCCATTTGTCATCATTGCTTTGCCGTCAATCTAATGGATTTATTGCTTCCGGTAATAAATCCTCATAAAAAATAAGGCAACCTGTCACAGAACATGAGCATAAACAATTTACTTAACAATCGGTTTAACTCCTATTTATTACATGGATATATACAGTAGAAAGAGAAGCATACTTTAAGAAAAACAAGCTTTGATTCTGGGCACCAGTGGACAAGTGGTATGAGTCATTGAAATTCTCTTTGCAGTCTTCGCAATATCCACTTTCTTGGTCACACGTAACATTCATGTATTCTTCTGAACAAGTTTGATTGCAATCAAGCCTAAACGATCATCGCAAGCATTACAATCGCCTTGGCAGATGTCTGCTTCACAGTTACAACAGACTGGATACGGGTTATCTATACACACAGGCTGCCGAGAATTATGAACGTTGTCTTAAAAGGAAATAAAATATAATAAATATCACCCTACTACACATTATTATCATCATCATTATCCTCCTCCTCCTTGTCTGCCTCCTCCTCCACCCCCTCCTCCTCCTCATCATCATTATCATCATCATCGTCATCCTTATCGTCATCTTCATCATCATCATCATTATCATCAACATCATCATCTACAGCATCATAAGCAGCAGTATCATTATCAGCATCATCATCGTCATCCTTATCGTCATCGTCATCATCATGATCATCTACAGCATCAGTATCAGCATCATCATCATCATCATCATCATCATCGTTATCCTTATCGTCATCGTCATACGCAAGACATTTTTAATTATTGATAATTCATCATTGCCCACACCACTAACAAACCTTTTTTTATCGCTTTAAGGATAAATAAAACCTTACGGTATTGACGTGCATGCTCCCTCCAACAAACAAGAAGACACACAACACCTGAATCTGAAATAAAAGAGCTTTTCTTCTTGCAATAAAATTGTTCAAAACGTGTTTTAGAATTAGAAATGGTGCATAAAAATAAATGGTTTATTTTCATATCAAATCAGGAGCATTCTTTACCAGGAAACGCGACACGTCTCAACTGTTTGTATAGCACAATATATACTTCAGTGATATAATTTTTATTGAGTTTATACAGAAACGCCTACTCTGGAGGTTTATCACTTTTGTCTGTGAGTCAGTACACACAATCTTTCTTAATGTGTGTCATTTGCTGACTTTCAAACTAGTGGTTACATTAGATTGTTCAACCATTTATGAAACCTTTTTAACTCTTATGAATTTTTAATTACACGCCCCTTTTAAATACTTGCTATGCAAATAATTTTTATGATAACGTCAAATAAATCATTTTAATAAATAAATAAATAACATTTATCTGTACTTACTCAATTAAGTCGGAAAGAATCCATTTTGATGTGTTAAACAGGACAGAAGTATTATAAAATCTTTCCTGTTCCTGATTCGAGAGCATTGTAAAGCTTCGTTCATTTACATTGAACTGTATGTACCTGTTTGATAGACGTAAGTAATAAGTATTATGACGCGCGACCACAGATTATGAGATACTTGATGTAAAATGTTAGAAATATATAGTTTATTGAATGTGCGGTAGTCAGAGCAAGAGAGAAGATAATAAAGCTCGTCTGTGACCTCTGCCTAGAATCGATGGGGCCATCAACAGTGTTACGACCGGTGTCACTTTATAAGTTTTATTTATAAAATGGCACGTTTACTAAACGACGAAATGGTGTAACAAAAAGAACAAGCCAGCAACAAACTAGTACAATCATGTTTTATTTTAATAAACAATTAAATCTATGGTGTAATATAACAATAACAAATAAATCAGACAAAATTTCAGAATACAAAATAAATGTTAGCTTACAGTTTGTCCCTTTAGGAGGTGTCCCTTTAATATTCCAATTAATATTCAAACGTCGAATAATCCTGAAGAGTTTTCGGTAGAATGTCCTCGTAGATACTTACTTACTTACTTAGTCCTCTTCGTGCTGGAATCACATAAGGTCTTGACCGAGGATCTCCATCTCTGCCTGTCTGCTGTCATTTTCTGTATCATGTACATCCTTCTTTTTTCATCTCCCGTTCTACTGACCGTCTCCACGTCTCCTTTGGTCGACCTCTGCTTCTTTTACCAGTTGGTGTCCATCTGATTGCCACTTTAGGAATATCTGTTGCACCCATTTTTAAAACATGGCAACTCCTCTTCCAACTTCGCTCTTTGATCTATTCTGATATCGGGACTGTTGAAATTCTATCATACATTTCTTCATTTGATATTTTGTTGGGCCAAAATATTTTTAGAATTCTGCGGAGACATTTTGTCTGAAAGGTATCAAGTTTATGTATGATGTTTTCAAGACTCTGCACCATACAGAAGAATAGTGATAACATTTTTCTTGCAAATTCGAAGTTTGGTATTTGTTCTAATTGTGGTTGATTTCCAGATGTTCCTGGGATTTATGAAGGCGGATCTGGCTTTTGAAATTTTATTGTCTATATCACTATTGGAGTCCCCATTAGCACTAATTTTACTGCCAAGGTATACAAAGCTATCTACTTCCTCGATTTTTGTGTTGTCTATCTTAACTTCGCCACCATTGGTAGTGTTAATTTTCATGATTTTGGTCTCTTTTGTGTTAACTCTAAGCTCTATCTGTTTTCCAAGCTTCACCAGATCGTCTGTTTTGCTCTGAATATCCCTGTAGCGCTGTGCCAGCAAGGCGATGTCATCAGCGAAATCTAGGTCTTCTAGGAACAGATCAAAGATCCATAATATTCCCCTGTTTATTTATCTTGTTGTACATTTCATTAGCCAGTCTACACAAAAAGTAAACAGAAGTGGAGAAAGATGACAACCTTGACGCACTCCTGTTTGAATACGGAAGCTATCTGTCAGTTGGTTAGAACAGATGACTCTTGCTTGAAAATCTTTGTATAGCATCTGGATGATTGATATAATTTTGTCGGGAATGCCATAATGAGAGAGGATATTCCATAGAGCAGGACAGTGTATGCTGTCAAAATCTTTTGTAAAGTCTATGACATTTGCATAGAGAGTGGTGTTCCATTCATTACTCTGTTCAAAAATTTGTCTAAGGGTGAAAATTTGAATTTGATCTATACATGATTTTCCTTTCTGAATTCTGCGTGTTCTTCACTATTAGTCCCACTTTCCAGTCAGATGGTGCAGATCCTGTTTCCCAAACCTCTTGAAGTATTCCTGTTAGGAGTTTTGGTGTTACTACTTTTTCTGCTTTTAACAATTCTGCATTAACTTGGTCTATTCCTGGTGATTTTCCATTTTTTAAAGATTTGATAGCTTTTTTGACCCCACCCTCTGATGGTTCATTGATGTTTTTTTTTTTTTTTTTTTTTTTTTTTTTGATTTTACTGTATCTTCTCTATTGCCTGTAACTGCTTCTGTAGGTGGCAAGTATTGATTTAAAACCTTTTCAAAGTGTTTTTTCCAACATGCTAGTTCTTCTTCAATGTTAGATGCCAGCAGTCCGTCCTGCTTACGCACTGGTGTTTCTGTGCTTGCAAGCCCTTAACTCAATGTTTCAGAAATTCTATACAGCGTGCCCATGTCTTGTTTGGTGGCTGCCTCTTCTGCTTCTTGTGCAAGTTTGTCAACATAGTCTTTCTTATCTTTGCGTGCATTTTTCTTAACCTCTTTATCTTCTTCAGAATATCTCTCTTTTAGTTGCTCTATAATTTAGCTGATTTTGTTGTTAGTATTTTCTGTTTAGTCTTGCGTCTTTTTTCTACCAGTTCTCAGGTTTTTGATGATAGCCATTCTTCTTTCTTTCTGTTCTTCTTTCCAAGTATGTTCCTTCCAGCTTCCACAAGGGTGGTATTGAAATTATCAATAGTAAGTTCTTGCACAATTGAAATAATCCAAAGGTAGAACAATACACGAATGTTAATAAAATAATTCCAAATCTAGCACTTTAATATTTATATCACTGTAGAATATAGTAAGTCTACGTAAGTTCAAACCCAGAAAGATTTAATAAAGAAGCTGCAAGTATTTCCAAACTATATGTCCAAACGTTCATCCAAACTCTTTATCCTAACTTCCAAACTTACTTTAATTCGGCAAACACGCCCTTATATATACTTAAAGAATTTCCAGAACATTTACGAACCCAGAACATTCTCGAAGCCCAGTTAAAAATAAACAAATGAACAACAACTTGTAAATTTAACGAGGCGGGATGTAATTTATAGTTTATTATATAACCTTACATACTTTGAGAAGTAGTTTTCTATATCTGCAATTTGAACGTGTTTTTTTACGAAAGACAATGAGTCTTATATTTGCAAATAGTAGAGAAAGACGTTCAGCATACCTATTATAAATGCTGTTTTGTGCAACTTTAAAACACAATTCATGTATTCTCACGCTTTGCTGATCCAGTTTTGTTTTCAGTGCGCTAGCATTAAGGGATCATAACTCATAAACATATATTGTTCATTCACACAGGCAAATCAAACCATACACTGAACACATGTGTATATGATATTCTCAGTTATAGCCATTCCTTGTAAATGACTTGTAATATGAGATTTGTTACTTTTAAACGCATTACATGTAAACCCCTGACTGACATTAGACAAAGACACCTTCCTAGTCCCATACAGATTTTTTGACAAATATTAAGCAATATTACGTAAGGTGCAGTGTTTTAGTTATGAAATTAAGATAATGCTCTGTTTTCATTTCTATCTGCAGAACATTTAACTTTTAAAACAAGAACAACAGAACTAGCCTAGGTAGGTCTACAATCATGACATTAAACATTTCAGTGATTAGAAATATGGAGATGCATAGCAATTTAAGAGAGAAGCTGAATATGAATTTTTGACTGTGTCATTCTTTTAACAAGGCAAACCGGTCGAGGAAATTAATTTATTTGCTGTTGTAGTTGTATTAAAATACTTACCAACTTATTCTTTCTCACAAACATAATAATATAAGATATTAACACAATTTTGATTGATCCACTAGAGTTATGTGAATTTTTGCACTCCGGCATTTGGTTCTAAAATAATCTCGGTACCTAGAAGAGGATTCATGTACTTGAAGACACTCACATTATCCACCGCGGTATCCGTCTTTACAATCACCTCGACAGATGTCTTTACAGTAACGCACAGTTACAACAGACAGGGCAGGGTGTGGTTTGACACACTTTCGGCCTTTTACTTTTCACGTTTTCTTAAAAAGTTAAAAATTCATCAGCAGCATATGAATAAAGGATGGCCTAATGGATGACATCAGACGATTAAACAACAAAAAGAAAAGAAACAACCGGAACAACATTCTTCGAAAGCATTTTAAAATATTGTATTGTGATTATATTAAAGACGTTTGTGGTGGTCTCCACTGGACACCTTTTCGTTGTCGTTAAGGACATTGTAAAAACGGTCTGAAAGATGAGGATAGAACAGTTCTAATAAAGGTACAAACTGTTGTTATGTTTAATGTGTATCACCCTTTATATATCGTTTTATAACAGCTCTACTTTTTTAATATATTATTAAACCTAACAAATAATGTTAACAATGAATAAAAGGCCTTGCAGATAATAGGCTTCATTTGCTTCATCTTTTTTTTATCTGTGTTCATCTCATGTTTTGTAATCTTTTTTTTTAAATAATTAAAGTTTTATATTGGTTGCTGTGTGTATCTTTCTACTTGTTACTTCCTTTTTAGTTGGAACAATTTAAAAATAACATAACAGTGTTCAGACGGACAACCAAAGTTTATTCTTAGATAAAAACTATGCTTTAGATACAAATACGATACAGGATAAAGGACATGAGTGAAACGAAAAGGCCTTACAACCTGAAGAATAATGATTGATCAGTTTCACTTACTTTGTTTTACTTGACAACGAAGCCAAAAAGTTTACCATGCTACGGTAGCAAGTCAATGTTAATGTAAATTCATACACAAGGTACACTGTAAAATTATCAATTGACGCAAAATGTAAAGAAAATACTCAATTAAAATATCTTAATCAAATCACTACATCGTCTTCTTTTACTTGTAAACACTTTTATTTTACACACATTTCAATCGTTATTGCAATCACTTATTCAGTAAAGTGAAAACAAAATTTAAACTCAGGTTATAACCAACGTTATTACTATGAGATTGGTTTGAACATTTACATGTTAATAAATTTTTAAGCACCTACTTTTTCATCTCTAAGTCAGTCCATTTTGAAAAAAACAAACAATAACTGTAACAATCATACCATTAACAATGGAAAAAATATTGTCACATTTGTCCTTGTATCTTGCTTCTTGGTTTGTCTTATGCACCCATTCCTCAAAATTTATCTTTTAAATAAATAAAACTATTATGGTTTAAAAGTTTACAAAACTATGTGAGATGAGACTTGTCTTGACTGCTGAGTTGTCGGAGTGTTTAGGTTTTCTATGATGCATATAGTAAAATAGTAAAATTAACTTTAAAAATTATAAATGATATATACCTCACCGAACTTACCTTATCATATGCAAATGGAGTTCAATAAACGTATTTAAGGCAGCTGTTCGTTTAAATGTAACCAAACAGACCCCGCACGAAAACCTGACCCTTACTGGTAAGGTAGGTGATTTATCATGAAATTGTGTCATATTAAAGTATAACACTATGAATAAAATATCTTCTTTAAGTCAATATCCTGTCTAATGTATAAAATTACGAAATTAAAAAATCTAAGAAATAAAATGTAATAAGAACTGGTTTGACTCCAGTGAAAAACATTATTTTATTAAAACTAGTCCATTAAAAGAGGAATCCGACAGTTTTTATATATCAAACACATGTAACACTATCTTACCACTGCTTCGAGGAATTTGAGCACAGTTTCTGCATAAAGTCATGTGTTATCAAAATAAAGGCGCTCACACTCAAATTTTCAGAAATTTGCATTTTTCAAAAGTTAAACACAATTAATTGCTGTCTCTACACATTTGTAAAAGTTCATGGGCGCTGCTATTTTAAACAAAATAGTGGTGGGAGCGGGTTTTTTAGAAAAAATAAAACAAGCACATTATTACAGTTTCCTATGGAATAGTTTACAATATTGTAAATTAAGAAGATTTTGAACTCTAACTTGATTGTGACACAGTAGTAATCGCGAAAGAAAACAATCTATATTCATTCTTTCCAATTGCATAATTAGCGCGATAGTGGTATGTGCTAAAAATGTATTGGCGTCAGAGCGGATTACCCGGATGACGATAGAACATGATCAGAAAAATAAATGTATCGTTAGTTTTAAAAAAGCTATCTCTGCAACGCGGTTCAGATTGAAAAAACCTGTTTATATTGATGAGTGGGGATGTACGCTTGAATCTTCACAAATATATATGGCATTAATGAGCAGCATTTTGTAGGTCCTGTTCAGGTAGTAATC
>RXXH01000223.1:5000-13367 GCA_007844125.1 Sinonovacula constricta | reverse complement strand
AGCAATAGTCGTAGTAATAGTAGAAGTTGTAGAATAAGTAGAGATAATAATGAATAAAATTAAAACAAACACGTACCATTCTCTCTATCATTGAGCCCATTCGGAACCCTCTGTTCATCCTTGGATTTCGCCATTCCGTTTCCCGCGCAAACTGATCGACTAGAGCCCGGTCCTGGACTGACGTCACTGTCACGTGACTTGGAATGTTTCTTCTTGGAGCTGGGGCTCAGACGGATAAGCTTCTTACACTTCGAAGACTGCAAAGTACAGAAACTAAGTTACAGATATAAGTTCACTTTGAAGATTAGCCTAAACATTATATTCATATACGTCAACACGAGGGTCGTCAGGGAAAAATGAAAACAGCAACAACAACAAAACAACAACAGGCAACAGGGGCAGATCAAGGGTATTTTTCAGAGGGGTCCTAAGTAAGCGAGCACGTGAGGTGCTAGTCGTGCTTGGGGGCGGGGGTGGGGGTGTGGGGACGTTCCCCACAGAAAACCTTGAAAGGTAGCAGCCAAATAGGACCCTTTCCTGCATTTCAGAAACTGTATTCTCGGCGACAAAGGTTATCTAAAATAATAGCTTTTCCTGTGAGGATGAGGGGAGAGGTCAAAGAGTTTTTCATATGGTAAGTATCTTTTATACCACATATTTATTTGAAAAGTTGTAGAAGCAAAACTATTTGTAACACCTCAGTCATTATCCAAGTAATGTATACATGTGCACTGGAAGTATATACACAATTAAATATAATCCATTCGCTAAGAAAGAAACGTCTGCCAACACAAAGTTCTTCCAATAGATTAATTTGTATGATTATTGTAGACTGTAAGAATCGTGGCAATGATGCACATACGCACAAATAGCCAAGAAACATTGCAAAAATATTATCTTAAAGATGGTGTGACTTGCTGAAATAAACATAACGTCTATAATAAGCATGCTTTGGTTAAACGTAATGTAATAACGTCTGACCAGAAACGCGCGTGCTAGATACGTATTCTGGTAAACAAATACTAGGATAAAAATAATTAAATATATACACATTTATATTCTGGTACGAAGCAATTAGGTATGTTGAATAACTCACCTGCATACCCGAGTCACCCAACCAGTTACGAATGTCAGAATTACAGATTACAGTAAACAAAAAAGAACATCGTGATACACTTCTAAACTACAGAATAAATATAGCAGAATATATGTAAGTTAATATATATGTATTCACCATACACGCACGAACGCCTAAAAGGCAACGTAAGGGAATTTAAATGGGAGATGCTGGCTTTGATAAGATATAAATATACAATCGGTCGCATTTCCTTCTCGAGAGGACATATTTAGGTACATGCTATAAAAACAGAAGAAAAAAGTTTATCCACGAATTTCGACCGTGTTTCAATATTGTTTCATGTAGTTACTGTATGATTGTCTATTCAGTTTTGTTAGCCTCTTATTGTTGTTTTATAAGAATTCTCTAAGCTAGTGTCCTCCTGATTCAGGCACATTGCTGCACTGACCGTGACAACATGTGCACACCATAACTCAGCAGTCTTGAAGTTGAGTTACTTTTATACGGTACAATATGTGTGCTGTACTCAGCATTGATATTTAACTGAAAAGTATATATCGCCAAATAACTGAAACTTATAAGAATTTGCATTAAATGTTTGTTTTTACCTCATTTAATCTAAAAATATCCGCACCAACAAGTACATGTTCTAAGTTAGTATTGCTTAAATCCTGATAGGTAGTGTATATCCAACACAATATTGACCGAATCAATAACTATTTGAATGAATGGGTGTATTTTAAATCTTTTTAACAGAATCAGATGTAGAAGAATTTAAGCAATTAATATTAAAAAGCCTTTCAAAACAGGCTGATTTTCACCAGTCAGAAAGCAGTAATTCTTTGCCCCTTGCTTACATGTCCGAGAAGAGAAATCCCAAATGTAAAATCCAGCGTGTCAAGCATACGTGGCGTTAAACAGAACGAACCATGAGGTATCAAGTGCACATGGACAAATACATATATGGTCTAAGAAATCCTTACATATATTAAGGGATTTTCCAAAGTAGATATTTACGACAATCCTTTAGGCAAAAACGTAAGTTTTATTGGCAGTGGTGAATGGTGTTTGTTTGCAATTGAGAATCTCTGCTGAATAAGCAACCAAGTGCGTGGAACCATGGATTACAACAATAGTGACCAAGTGCGTGGATTCAAGCATTATAATAATAGTGACCAAGTGCGTGGAACCATGCATTTTAATAATAATGACCAAGTGTGTGGAACCATGCATTACATGTATACGAATAGTGACTAAGTGCGTGGAACCATGCATTACATGTATAAGAGTAGTGACCACGTGCGTGGAACCATGCATTACATGTATAAGGGTAGTCACCACGTGCGTGGAACCATGCATTACAACAATAGTGAACAAGTGTGTGGAAGCGTGCATTATAACAATAGTGACCACTTGTGTGGAACCATGCATTATAACAATAGTGACCACTTGTGTGGAACCATGCATTATAACAATAGTGACCACTTGTGTGGAACCATGCATTATAACAATAGTGACCAAGTGCGTGGAACCATGAATTATAATAATAGTGACCAAGTGCGTGGAACCATGCATTACATGTATAAGAGTAGTGTCCACTAGTGTGGAACCATGCATTACAACAATAGTGATCAAGTGTGTGGAACTATGCATTATAACAGTGGTGACCAAGTGTATGGAACTATGCATTATAACAATGTTGACCAAGAGTATGGAACTATGCATTATAACAACAGTGACCAAGTGTATGTAACTGTGCATTAAAACAATAGTGACCACGTGTGCGGAACCATGCATTACAATCACTTGTTCCAAATAGTGTTGGAACGAACCAGACTTCAAACGCATCAAAGCATCATTAACATTCGAAGTATACCTAATTGCAATGTCTTCTAAACATAAAACGCAATACACTCGACACGCATGAAGCACATAAACAAAATACGTGACTATCTGCTTCATTGACACAGCAATACACATAAACCTATACTATTCCGATACATATCAATATAATATTTAGATCATCTTGAAGTTTACGACCACACCAGAGATAATGACTAGTTAATAAAAATAATACAAACTCGAATTCTAGCACCATATTACACAAGTAAGGTAAACCATATGTCCTACATATCTCACACCTGGCAAGTGCATATGTCCCTAAATCATTATAATCGCGTACGATTTAAAACTGACCTACATGGTTGATTCAGTTTACATTTTTACTTATTTATTGGTTTAGCGGCCACTCAAACGTTGTTCTTTTATGCGTACAATGTGCTTAATGAAAACATTATACTACATTCACCGTGGATACATGTTACTAACACGAACAACTTGACACAAGGAGTCAAGACTTCCTTAGATTTGCAAATGGATCAACCAACCTCTTGACCTATTAACTCAATGCCCGCTAATCACGTAATAAGGGTACCAGTAGTGTAGTTGTAAATTCACCTACGTGTAACTCCGCTGACTGCTTAGTGTTTGTGTTCGAGTCTCGTTCAAGGCGAAGAACTTACTATAGGGAAAGTCTTCCAGCTGCCGGTGGTTCTACCCAGACATGTCTGGGTCTTCTTCAGCTGGACGTCGTTATAACGATCATAGTGTAACGTATTTCAAAAGCAAAAGCAAAAAATCACGTACTGATAAAACTTAGGCAAATACTACCGATCCGGTTAAGTACGTCTGTCGTGAATGTCTGTCTGATTGCGTTTAAAATCATTTGCCACTTGACTAAGCTTAAAAGTTTGTAATATTGTTACATAAAATAAACCAAAAAAATTGTCGGGTGTTCAACTAGCTAGTATCAGTAGCTAGACACAGATTTATACAGTGTTGTCTATGCGACAACATTTGTCAACTCGTAGTTAATACGCTATTAGTAAAATGCGTGAGAAAGGTTAATAGAGTACATTATTATAAACTATGGTGTTCCCAGAGAAATAACATGTCGTGTACTATTCAAATAATACTCTGCATAGTCAAATGTCATCCAGACAGTAAACCTTGTACATAATGAGAGCAAGATATGGAACTATTCAAGCCCGTTTTAAACAAAATAACATGGCTCTTGGGTCGAACTTACGTCCCCAAACCCGTATGTTACCAAACTGACACCTTTTCTTCGGCTAGATCGGGGCAAGTTCAAGGGCAACGTGTGTTTAGATAAATTCTCAATAGCAAACTAGATGTTATAATATTTATTGATATAGTCTTATCGCACAAAGTCCCTCTCGACAGATGATAACACTGTATGAATGACGCATGCTTCGGTATGTATGTAGTTACGAGCGTATTGAGGTCACAGTGAATTCTATCACCGATATTAGAAATGATCTGAGACAAAGTCCAATTTTTTACACATTTTAGAATTGAAATAAATGTGTTACGTATCTCAATTGTGGGCAGGTATTTTGTTATCCTTTATATACGAAATCTTTTCTTTCGAGATCGCAGAGACCAGTTATGGCCATTATAAGCGACGTCAAACTATTTTGGTGGAAGAAGAACACAGATATATGTCTAGATATAACTATCATAACTCGAACCCACGCGGTGAGAGGCGAAGCAGTCAGAGAAGTTACATGTCTACCTCGGACGATCTCGTGAAAATTTTCCTTATTTCTTATCATATTGCCCAATCATCATTTATTCATTCTAACCCCATGCCACATCCACACAATTGTATGTGAATACTGCATTCTGAGCAGTCCTCAATAGTTAAAATGTGGAATTTTTTTTTACTGAAGTAACTGTATACCTGTACCTTAACCACAAGGGAGGCAACAAATGCTCCCTGCATGACGTTTCCTTTATAAACGAAAAGGGAAAGGATGTAATAATGAATTTAATAATGAGAAATGTTATCACTGAAGTGGAGTCCTTACATCAGTTTCATAATAATAACCACAGAGAGGAAAGTGGTATGTTAACGTGGTTAGATAATTATAATGTACATAAGTGGATATATATGAATATGTGGCAAACATTGTTTTATGTTTTGAAGCGTTATCACTATAGAATACTTGTTATTGAATACTAGTTAGCCTAACGATGGCGATACTTTTAATTGATATAATATAGTACTGAACTTTCATACAAGCTTATAGATGTACACCCTTCACAGAAAAACAAGTTCACAATGAGACAATGATTAAACCATTTCTTCCTTTACAATATGTATGAAAATGTACAAAACATTTGCCTGGGATCAACGTGACTTATTTGTTAAATTGCTGACGGTACAAAGCATAACACTTTTCCATTTAACCAATATATATGGGTCAACACTTTAGCAAGTTATTTATGGTATCTGGGTCTTCTTGTCTCAACTTTGTGTTCCTAGTCGTGTTCACACCTTCTGCAAATAATTCATAATAACTGGACCAAACACTTTCTTAAAAAAAAGGCGTAATGTTGCGTATACATGAAGTAATGGTTAACGTGTTGTGATCAAAAACATAAGCGGGTTCTGCATAAAAAAGAATCCGTAACTACTCGGCAATTTCCGGTAACACTGGACATGGCAGAGGTGTTTCCGAGTGAAAGAAAGAAGGATAAAACCCATAATTTGCTACATTTGATAAGACACATACTTATCTCTTGACAGATTCATGCAAATATATAACAATATCCATACCTGTAACACATTAATTAGGGCCTAGCAATAAGGAATAGTAAAACAGCCGTGTATAGTTTATTTATTAATTATTTCGTTTATTCCACTATAAATATTCTTTATTCACTAACTGTCTCCTATTATCTATTATTAAGTATTCTTTCTTCATTACTTAGATAGCTGATTCGTTAATAAGTAGCCTTAATTCATTAACAATATGTGTTATCACTTCATAATGAAATGTACATCAGAGACTTTACACCTGATTTTACATCAGTTTGTTTGATAACTGATTGTTATGAAATCAGTTGTAGTTTAGATATCCGTTGATTATTGTTTCGTAAACGACAATATCAATGCTCGTATCATGTTGACGTCTACACTCTATCCTGTATATAGGACATTTATATTAACTCATATTTTAATTACGACGACTACTTTGTTATTTTCTTTTACAAGAAAATACTTGTTTAAGTAAAATAAAAATCTATTTTCTGTTCTATATTGCTACAGATAAACAAATAAATAATGTATATTCTTATATGTCCGATCTGGATCTCCCTGTTTGCCAAACCTTGCTCAATCCCGGCTTAGCAGGGTAATTTAACTGTTTTCACAGCATCTAGTGCTACAATAAGAACACATCAAAGATATAACACCATAAATCTCAAGTTTTATAAAGAGTAGAGCAGAAACGAGTATTTGATATTGCTGGCAACAAGGATGCATTTACATCACATTGCATAGTAAGTATGTTGATACCTCACGGAAATGGGGTAGGTTATAATAAATAACAGAAAATGCACGCAATGTCTCAGGACCTTATGTTTAGTTACTCATAGCGTATACAACAATAATTGGTACCTTTTTGAAAAGCAAGTTTTCCAGCCATACTTATAAACGAACACTATTTTAACTTTAAACCATTATGCATCTTTTGATTTGTCTTATGAAGGTAACTGATTGCTAAATGAAACATGTTTTCCTAAAAATAGGAATTAGGCTTGCATACACCGTTTACAAACCTGCGAGGTAAAGTTGCAGGAAAATTCAAAAGGCTTTAACTCAAAACTGATGAAGTCTAATTGAAAATATGTTGTCAATTAACAAAAAGGCCTCGTTTTAATTAACATTTCGTAGGATATTGTCGTCAAAGGAATACTGAATAAGCATGGTAATGTTTGACGTAGGTTAAATAAATACCAGTCTAGAAAAGAAACCCACTCTACCGGTTTGTTAACTTTCTTGTTGGCAACAATGAAAATATAAATCCGGACGCATTAACATAGTCGACAATTTAAGCTGGATTTGTCCAGAAACTGTATGACCTCAGACAAAAATTTGACAGTTAAGCGATCGGAAACAAATGGGGTTCGAAACCCACAAACTGGAGATATGTGGTATCTTGAGTGCAGAGATTTAGTTTGTTTAAAGGCAAATGTCTCCTTTACCAATATGTTACTTCTAGAAGGAAAGAACAACCTTTTAAAAACATACCCTTTGCATGTCGATGATGCACGTATGACAAACGTGGTAATGAAATATGCTTTGCTTTGCATCTTCAAAACGTTTGTCCATTTACCAATATGCTGACTTCGAATTGTTTTGTTCTAAGAACATCGCAGCGATAATAATTGTCATTACAGCGACTTAAACAGCTACTATTGGAAGATATCTCTAAACAAATGTCTAGGTAGAACCACCGACGCACTGTAGGTCAGCTAAATACCTTCTCCCATTAAAAATGGCAATGAGCGTGTCGCTTGCAATGAACTTCAGAAACACAACAACAATAACAACAACATAAGAGGTGTACGTTTAGCTACACACAATCTCATGTTTAATCTACTGACCTGCATCTACTTTTCAAAGATCTACAATAAACAGAAAGCTGCAAAATCTATAAATACATGCACACGTACCCGCTTTGGGAAAATAACCTTTTTGTCTATATCCCGTTTCCTAGTTATGTTTGCACAAACGATTCGATATGTGCACCGGCGCAAGAATCCGGACCAGTAATGTTATAAAGGCAGTTGCAAGTTGACTCCTCTACTCATGATTTGTCAAGATATTTAGGACGATATACATCTGCCAGTACTGGGGACCGACTTACCTATCTGTTAAATTTGATCTACCAACCGATGACGCAAATCGCCACGCTTCACAGCGCAATTTGACTACATTTTGTACATAAAATACAGTTGACGGACAAAGCGGAGGCAGCCAAAAAAAAGATGTCCCCGGCTGTTTTATTTAAAAACATTGAATGGAGAAGAATTGAAAGTATACAGTCGGAACAAAAGCGGAAGGTATTTTAAAAGGGGAGGCGAGTGTTTGTGTGTAAGTTGGCCTTGAGTTCACTGACTAATGATAGGGGGAGTAAGCGTACTTTGGTTTAAATCTTTAAACAAACTTGTTGAAATATCGTCTATTTTGGTAATTGTATCATGCGGTCAGAATATCGGTATGTTTTTATGTGAATTAGAGTTCATTATTAGGCAGAGTTTTAATGTGTTGTCCAATAAAGCTGACTTGACTTATTACAGGTAAACACAATTCGCGCGCGTGGCGGGTGGATCATGATCCACGTAAACAGATCATCATTTAAGACAAAAGAGTATGCTGTGATTGTTCATATCTAATTATGCGATATTTTACGATAAAA
>RXXH01000319.1:0-35548 GCA_007844125.1 Sinonovacula constricta | reverse complement strand
TATATAACATTTCTAACAATTATAACTACCGATGCAGGTGCTTCCTGTTAGTTTCATTTGTAATGAATAACTTCAGCGCATCTCTGTTTGTTTTTGTTGTTGTTTTTGTGTGTGCGTGCTGTTTTTGGGTGTCAAACATTTACTTCTACGCCTTTGTCTTGAGGTAGTTCAGATGTAAATATCTATAATAATTCTGATAGGACCTTTTCATATGTTCCTTATATCATCTTGTTTTACAGGAGTATACATGCTTTTATTTATGACGCCAATGTGCTGGAGTATACGGCGGGCCGCGATGAGACCTGCTCCCTTCTAACTGTGGGTAAATGGTACGCTATGTCAGGATACGGCGTCGGTCTCAAGAAGGGCTCAGAGCTGAAACCAGAAGTTGATAAGATTCTACTTGATCTTATATACAATGGTAGGTCTATTTTTGTTATCTTTATCAAAGATAAAGTTATCCGGTATATAGAAAATCTTAACAAACTGTATTCAAAGAAAATTCATGCTTCATTACTAAACATACAAATGTAAGTATAAATATATAATATATTTTGAAGCCTCACATAATATTGTACATGCTGTTTTAATAATGATAAATTGGCCAGACGTGCCCTAGGTAACTTTAGCAGTCTCCAGTACAAACGCCTACAAGAATGGCATTTATTTGATTCAAAACGTAAAATAGAGTCCAATTTATGTTTTAACAATACCATGCCTTTTCTGACGCACGTCAACATCAGCCGTCCGAAGATGAGCTAAATTTATAATTCAAGTGTTTGGTCTTCACATGAATATGAAATTCTGTGACATGAATATGGTTTACTGTCTTAATGTCAAAATATTTTATTTAACAGTGAAGCCAGGAACACATTTAAGGAATAATGAACGATCAACAATTGTGCGCACAGTGTAACTGTTATGTTTCCTATAACTGTAATGTCTTGTCACAATTACATAAAGCTGGCATGTGTAAACCTTACTTTTAATAAAGTTAAAATTTATATATGCTGGGATTCTATTAGGACTGTCATGATTCCATATCCTTTAAACTATCTTTAAGAAAAGCTATATATTGTTAATATATATCTATTCTAAAGTTAAAGTAGAAATGATGAATTTATGTGTAAGTGACTATGTTTCAGATTGAGTATAAGTCAGATTTTTTTCCTATGTATTTAGTTCAGTTAATATATACATACATCTATATATCTCTATAAATAAAAAACGGCATGATCAAAGCAAAAGTTTCAAAAACTATATTTTGGACTTGAGGCATGAAGCCGTATTTCGCAATGTACAATTTATATTCAATGTAAATTCCCTCCATTTCTGATATTGTTTTTGCTGTATGATACTTTAGACGTCGTCCTTGATTCTTGCATTTTAATATATACTATCTGACACTGTCTGCTGTTTCACTTTACAGGAGAGATCGAGCGACTGCAAGCTTTCTGGTTGTCCGGGGCATGTCATGCCAAGAAAGACAAGAAGAAAACGAGCAACAACAAAATTGGCATCTTGAACTTTATCAGTGCCTTCATCTTATTGGCGGCCGGGGTGTTCCTCGGTGTGTTACTGCTAGCCTTGGAACATTTGTATTTCAAGTCGGGCCGCAAGTGTCTCAAGAAATACGACAAGTGTGGATGTTGTGAGCTTGTCAGCCTTGTAAGTATATACCATTATCTACATACACACTCGGATGTTGTTTTTTCTTTTATGTATACGTATTTTCTTTTCAATTTGTTCATATATTATGTTTTAACAGCACAAGAAGTTAAAAACAATTATATTGAATGATAGCCTTAAATAACAGTAGAATTCTTGATTGTAGATGCATATTGCGAAGATACAAAAGTTTAAATTCATTCAAATTGGTTGTCATTTTCAGTATTTTGGAAGACAGAAAATTACATGTTTTAAGAAAAGGATAAAGATTTTATCTGTTGTATCTATTATTTGTAAGTTTCCTCTATAAGATACGCATATGTTTAAATAAAGTAAAACTATTGTTTGTTTCATGTCAACGGTTGTTTTTATCGCTCGTTGTCTTCCAAATATGGTGTTCAATTTTGTCATGAAATCAATTTCTAAATTATTAAATTGGGCCATTTTCAGAGTATGGGAAAATCGTTGACATTCGAACAGTCGGTTTTTACCGCTATTGATATAAACAAGAAGCACAAATGTAAAGACCCTATATGTGAGATGCACCTCTGGAAGGCCCGACACCAGCTAGACATGGCGCTTATTAAGATGAAGAGCTTGCAGGACCAGCTGTGAGTGGTTTGTTTGTTTGTTTTGCTGGCTACATAGCTCCTAAATGGGTCGTATAAAATTATATGAATTGGGTAAACACTTGTGCATTGCTAATAAGTTACATCTGTTTTCTTATCGTATCACACTTATCGAATGGTTGTTAAGATTCGCTTTCCATATAATTTCTCGTTGATATAATTTTTCTTCGCCAAGATTTTTTACTTTCGTAAGACATATAATTATAAACTTCAGTTAAGAATTTGTATATTACTGGCGATAAATGTCAAATTAAACCACAAACTATCGTAAATAATGATAACCATACTGGAATTCATATTTTAACATATGTACTTTTTATCTTTCCAGTCAGACATCATCTACTGTAATAGCACTGGAGGAACAAGGAGTTTCAGTACTTTAATCGGCATTTTGTTTGTATAACGGATAGCACATATGTATAAACATAAATGTGACACTATCATATGAAAATTTGCTTTACAAACGACGTCAGTATTATACTTTGCAACGAGAAGTTGACAGATTTTATTCTGAATATTTATTGCGACGAGAAAACAAAATCAATGCATTTATCTAAATACAGCCCAATTATATACAGCATAAGCCTTAGTATGTGTTAGATATAAAGAAAAGAATATTTTTGTTGAAAAAAATTAGTTTAAATGCAATGCAAACTTTAGATCTTAGTAATATAGGGTGTGTATATATTTTACTCATTTTACACATGCGACAACAGTCCATCGCTACGAATTTTGACTAAATTTCTAGTTTATTATGATTTGTGATACGGCATGAAACGTTTCTTTTCAAGTGCTTCCAAACTGAATGTCATAAGTTAACGTAGAGTGTATATATTAGGGATTACATTTATGAAAATGGTAGCATATATACGTTACAATCTGTCGATTTTACTTAACTGTACTGCAATGTGATATCGCTTTATGTAGTACATTTTTCGTAAAGTTTCCTGGATTATGATGTTTGTGTAGATGTACACTCCTACATGTGTACAAGGCAATTGTACATATTTGAAAATTGTGTGTATTTTTTATTAATTTATGTTTGATCAATATGTGTAAAGCCCTAATGAGGAGTAAAAACACTTAAACTTAAAAATAAGAAACACCCTAATCGAATGGCATGTATGCTGAATGTATTTGGATATAAACCATCATTGGCATATAATAATAGTATACTGTATATAAAACACATTAAAACAAACATGATGTCAAATGATGTATGGTCTTGGTATATGTGTGTTTTCGGAAGTGCAAGGATTTTTAGTCTTTGTATAATATATTCGCATAAAGATAATTATTTTCGAAATATAGCTCTGACATTTAAAAGGTGGCATATTGTATTAGAATGTGCTATCATTTTATCATATATTAAATATAATTATAGTTTAATATTTATTATATTTAATTTCATATTTCATTAAATATTGTTGTTGTTATTTTAATTATAATCATATTATAATGTAACATTATAATATAATTATAATGTTTTTGATATTGTAAAAAGATAAAATATATATGGTAAAATGGTGTAAATATTGTAAACTCTGATTACATATCAAGGTTAATATTGTGTTGAATGTATGTATGATTTTATTGTGCTGCCTACATTATTCCCGCAATATTCCTTCTTATTAAAAAAACCATGTATGTATAGCTGTACTGTCCATTAAAAGTTGTATCATTCAACATGTCACTAATTATCAGTCTTTCTTTAGGTTAAATGTATATATATATAAATATATATAAATATATATATATATATATATATATATATATATATTTATATATATATATATATATATATATATATATATATATATATATTATTATATATATATATATTGTATATAGTATTTATACAAACTTTTGGATATATATTTATATGTATTTAATGTATATAAGATATGTTTATTAGTTTATTATTATGTTAATGAAAATATATAATTTATGTGTATGTGCTCTAGTTCCAAACTCCTACACATTTTATTTCATTTATTTTTAAAGTTATTTTAAATGAAAGTACTTGTATTTTGGTTATCAAATGAATTTTGAAGTAAAATAAAATTTCATTTTTTCCTTGTGTAACTGAAATGAAAACATTCGTATTTAGTAACCGTGCGTAAACCTCTTGCAAACATATCAATCCATCCAGTGTTCTGTAGCGGCATATATTCCTGCCTATCATTTCAATTATATTTCATTTGCATGACTGTCTAGCCATGTACTTTTAAAAGCTGAATATTCTATTTTACCCAAAATCATAACTCTATTATCCTGACAACGTAGAACCTTATGTGTATTCAAAGTCGAAGTCTTGTTTTACACCATTTAAAGTTAAAAGCTCCATTGTTTGCACAGGATTTATGTCGATAATTCTCTTCTTATTATTGAGCCTGTAAATATAATATTTAAGTTGCCCGTTAAACATTTTTGCTTTTAGGGGAAGTAGGGATTAAAGCAGAAGCTATGTACGATTTAGAAATATCGCCATTTGTACTTTTATTTGGCTTGCTTCAATCTAACTCAAATCTAACTTTATGAGAAATAATCATATATGTCTATATTACTTGTATTCTCATTACAAACTGCTTACATGTAATTTATATTATTGTTATTATTGTTATAAATTTAGTGGAACATGTCATTTGGTCAATATGTTGTGTTATCCTTAAACAATAACAACTTAACTTTGTGGTTTCTGGCTCCTTATAAAACATAAAATGCAAAGCAAATTATTTAAACATGATTACAATATGATGCTTCATTATTCAACCAAAATTGTGTTAGTGAATTAGTGTATAGTTCCTTGTTTATGAGTATGTTTTGATGTTGTTGTTAACAATATGCTTTGAAAACGAAACACATATGCCCATAATATGTTCTAATAAATCTGTAGAAAAAACATTGTCTTTAAAGATTTATTGATCGAAAGTGAAAATTCAGTTATTTAAACATTATTTTCAAGAGATGTATCATGGGTTTATAGAATTCTGAATCAGAAACCGTTTTTATAAATATGTGTTGATCAATTTGGTTAACGATAATATGAACTCAATATGTACATGACACCTACATCTTACTGATCATAACTCTTTTAATAGTAAAATATCTGTATCTGTAGGAACCTATATGACGCATGCTGACGGGCACCGTCTTTTTCCTAATTCTGATCGATTCATTTGGCACAAAAATAACACTAATTGAGGTAGAAACAATGACGCCAAATTACCAGACGCAAAAAAACTTCATGAAGTCATTTCCTTTGAATACTGTTTTGGTAACAATTTTCGTAACTAAATTTTACATTGTGTATCTATCAGCTGCTAAACATATTTTGACGCGATGACTTCATTAACAGATATGGTAATGCGCGCAATAATTAAGTTTTGTGTTGGACTTGGTAAAACACTGAAACAAGCTTTAGAAATGATACGTAAGTCATCAACATAACCTTCGTGCAAGTCACTGAAAGAGGAGCAGATCGAGGGATGGCCAGAAAGTGTGACGGCGTCACTTTCGAACACAGAGGTAAAATGAATAGTGATACATGGGCGATTAATTTTAGAAAAGTTAAGTTTATCATAATTAATAGTAAATCGAAATCAAACACATGACCTTGGCAAATCAAAGGTTAGTGCGCGCTGGGTGCCTAGACTGTTGAAGAATAAAGAGAATGAACGGCGGGTGAACTGTTTAACGAACTACTGCATCGGTCCGAGGTGGCGAAAAACGTTTTCTTGACCAGATAATTACGCTCGACAAAACTTGGATCCCTCACTTCAATTATAAATCAAACTCTCAGTTTGGACAACGTCAGGATCTGAAGATAGGCCTGCTTGGCATCCAACTACTTGTGCACCCAAGATACTCCCCTGATTTGACTAATATGAAATTCCGGGTCTTCCCCACAATTACGGCGATTGCACAATCTCCCGGAACTACTTCCGGCGACAAAGATCGCAATTCGATCATTCGACAACCAGTTGTACAAAAACACATTCCCTTTATGGTAAACCAGGCACCTGGAGCGCATTAAAATTGTTAGCGATTTCGCGAAAAAAAAAAGTGCGGCGCTTTCTTGATGTTTAATGGCGTTAACGCTACGAAACTTTTGGAGCTGAGCAAAGCTGGATTCTTTTACGTATGTAATTCAACTATGTATATAATTTATACTACTTAACGAAGTTCAAGTAAAATTATTCCTCGTATAGTATCTATGTTACTTCGTATATTTACTAAGTGTCACTTAATTTACTCAAGAGGTTTGGTTTTTATGACAAAAATACACTAATTGAGCAACCCTCGTATTTTGATAAGATACTAAGGACAATCACCAACATCATATTTTACGTCGTCTTCAATTATAATGTGTAAAACTATGTTTTTGTATTTTGAATGGTAAGATAATGTTATTTATAATAGCTACTACTCAAACATACGTCTCTGTGTTTTTTGTCACATTTACACTTAACCTGTTTGCCTTTGTCTAGTGGTAGTTTGAATTTAAATATACGTGTTAATTTTGATAGGACCTTTTCGTGTCTACCTATATGTAGATAATAAAGGATACACTTTTTGTAAAAAAAAATGTCGATGTCTCTTTTTATGCTTTCTTGTATGTGCATTTCTTCTAAAAAAAACAATATATGAAATCGTTGATCTCTAAACAATCTGAGCATCTAAACTCTTTTTTCCTTCTGTACAAGTAAGTGTTACATGTGATAATCAAAATCCCATCAATATAATGCAATGCAGTCAAGTCATATTGAGGGTATTGGCTACGCTGTAAATAACTAATCCTGTATGAAAAAGTAATCGTTAATACTTTGCGATGTTTGTGCATATATATGTCGGTTATAATGCGGAATTTAAGTCTACCTTACCGTAACACACGTTTTACAAATCCTTAACAAAACCTGTAAACGTTCTTTCTACATAAGCAAGTTATTTAAATACTCTCAAGTCATATTCAAAGTTTTATTTGCGTCAGATAATAATCTTAAACGTGCCTACCAATTGTGATATCCCTTCGGTTCTGTTCAATGAACGACATCAGAATCCTCTTGTCATATATTGTTTTTCCTCATTGACTATGAAAGCAAACAGTCTACCAAGTTTCTAAAGTTACAAGAATGTATCTTTCCGTTTCCATCTAAATGCCAGTTCTTATTATTTCCCATGAATTTGAAAAAGGTTCTCTTGTTATGTTTAAGTGAAATGCACTTCCTACATTTATTGTTCAGGTACAAGATAATTCATCTCTATTGCAAGAGGGTAACGCACACTCAAAACACTAGTGTATAGCGCATTCACTTGTTAAATGTCGCAAGTACAACGCACCTGTGTTTGTTATTAAAATAATTTTAACAAACTTTCTCCATTCATGAGTTGTTCTTTATTCAGTATTAAGCAAGGAATATATATCTATACACTGCTTAATTAATCAAATATGCTACTATCAATGGATTATACGTTTAATTATTTGTAGTAAAGAGGTAATGCAATTCTTGAGATTTCGTCATAAATGTCCAAAACACATGTCCAATGTCCAATTCTATGACTTTACCGGCTACTCACGTCATGAACACGTCTCCTCAGCACATAGTTGTTACCAAACACATTGACGGCAATTTAGCCCTTGTACATTTTCGGACAACGAGCTTACCAATGCTTGGCACTTATATTTATAAAACATTGCTACCGATATAAGGATTATATATGAAGACTATATGTACTAAAGTGTATTTGGAATATTTATGTCATAAAGTGTTAGCACGACAATAGGACAAGGTGTCATTATAATAAGAAGTATGAACATAGGTATGAAAATAAGTTTACTTATGAGACAATACACTGTGACAAGACATTTCTCAAATAAGAAATTGGCCAATTTGGGGCGGTCAGTTGGCAATTATACCGACTTGGTTCTTGGTCCGCTTATGTGAGTTTAACCTAGAATTTTTTCCTGAGAGGTATTCTTGAAAAATGTACAGAAAACTGATCAGTTTTAATGATAAGATATTAATATTAGAAGAATGAAAGTATATAGAACAGCCAAAGCTTAAATGTATATTAAAAGAAACGTGCTTATGTCATATGATATAATGTTATGGCGTTATTTAAAGTACCGGCTTATTTTCGCAAGGGGCGATATGACTGTTGAAGGAAAACCACCAGGCGTATAAAGGTGTACATTAAAAGGTAAAATATTAGCAAAACGATTCTCAAAAAGATAAACGCAGCACAAGATAAAACAAATTTATGTGGACTAATTATGTAATTGTAGGGGAACTATGAACCTAAAAGATGTAGATGCCTAGTAACTTGGACTTAAACTATCAATGCCAATGAGAAATCAGCGTAACCACCCTTGTAGGCTTAACTTACTGACAATGATGTACAAAAAGAATGCTTACGAACTAAGAACAACGTGTATATGTTTTCAGTTGGGTTAAGATGATCTGTTCGATTGATACTGAATATAATAATCTTTGATAAATGTGATGGATGGACGGAAAAATAGGTTATTTGTATAATTTATCCTTCAGGTCGAATACCTTTACCCAGTAGTGTACTGTTGTGCTTTGAGAAAAGATAATGAGAGTAGAACCTGAGGAGAAATCCTCAAGTCAGTCTAACTGAAATGTATAAAGCCTTGGCACTTGCTTCGTAAAAAAAATTGTGCAGGACGTTAAAACAGACACCAACATGCTTCAAAGCACCTTGCATCGTACATCATTATCCTAATAACAGAAACAGACACGCAGTTTGATAGGTAAATATGTTACCGCTGTTTCAGCGTATTACATAATTCTTTCTAATCCCAAGAAGTAATTATCTTAGCCCGCTGTTGTTGTTATTTTTTTTCTAAGTTGATTAATATACATTGATACATATACGTTTTACATCTTTTTGGTTAAAGTAAACATCTTAAATAAAATTGTTTTCTGTAAATAATGTTTATTCTTTGTATCGTTTGCTTATGTGCTTACTTGAAAATTATAGAAACGACAAGTAAGTTGCAAAGAACATACAAGTTGGGTTAAAAAACATGTATGTCGCACTCGGATCTGTCTTCGCCGTTTTGAATACCCCTACGTAGAGAAGTCGCGAAAACAGATCTTGCAAAATATGATCGAGGTCGTTAAAACATACATTTACATTTTAATTAGCACTAAACTAAAAACAACAAAGGACATTCAAATGGAAAATTGACTTAACATTGACATGGAGACGAGGGACTACACAGAGAAAACACTAGAGCGACCGTCCGTGAACGATCACTCGGTAAAAAAGATAAACTTGTGTTCCCAACAGGGGAAGTCTCAAAGATAAATTAAAAACAAAACTATCAAAGTAATGCCGTGTACCTAGAGGCAAGCAATGACAAAATATGATAAAATAAATTATGACGACTATGTTTGAAATTTAAAAAAGACAACAAACAAAAACACTGACCATAAATAACCTCACTTTAAACAAAAATCCAATCTCGATTTACGGGATTACTATTGCTATGATAAGAAGGGGTACGTATCTTAACTGTCGAAGAAATAAAACAACCTCAAAAAGGATATGAATTCTTATTGTAGAAGAAACAACCCACCAAAAATACGCATCTAAATTGTTGTAGAAACATCCAACCCCCAAACAGCTAAGTCCCTTAATTGTCGAAGAAACAGCCCACTTGAAAATACGCGTTTAAATTGTCAAAGAAACAAGCCACCTTACAGAGCTACGCATATATATTGTCGATAACAAACTAACAAACCCAATAGATCACAGAGTATGAGTGTGAGGGATTTAGAAGCCATTTCGCTGTCCGATGCAAGTTATGTAACTGAAATAATTCCAGGGGAGATACTTAACAATAATGACTGACAACATAGATTACATATGCACGGGGAATTTATTTTACAGACAGTTTTTTCACTTTTAATAACATATCAACAACAATCTGAACAATGCTGAACTATTTCTAAAACCATGACGCATTAGTATCACAATAACATAAATGTGCCGAACTAGTATAATACAATGCACAAGTAATCACTGTTTAGTATGTACATACAACATACTAATTTCTTAATGAAGAGGTTTAATAATATTTTATAATGTGTTATATTTAGAAACTATTAATGAGAAGCTATGTTTATTAAAACTGGCATCCGACAGTTTGTTAATATCAAACTGTTTGGTGGAATATTTACATGATCTCTGATGCTACCTCAGTGGTAAGTACGCAACGTGCAATGAATCACCATTAATAGTATTTTCGTTCTATTTTTAAAACACAATGGTTATGTTTTCTTAAAACTGTAAGTTAAAAGGCTAACTGTGTAGAGTGGCTTAGATATGATGTACATACACATATTTATGTGGCGAGTTTGGGAGTTATACTTCACTTTTCAAGTTGTCAGATAGATGCAGGGAATAGTAAAACATTTTAACATTTCCCGGGACCTTTATTGGATAAAAACAGTTTATTTGTTTGTTTGTTTTTTTTGTCAAAACTGTCAGATACCACTTTTAAATGTTAAACTTATTGAATGCATGATTTCATTTAAATTGCATCGATTAGTACACTTGCTATGAACTCAGCATATGATTTGTTTATACTTTGATACACACCAATGTGTCGTAGCATACATGTGCTTTTGTGCACATGATCAGATGTTTTCATCAAATCTTCTTTAATCTTAGCTGGTTGCCGATTCATTCGATGAACACAGTCACTATGCAGGCAGAGGTGGGATAAAATGTAAAATCTTCCCGAACTTAAACGGAAACTGATTTGTTTGATAGAACACATATTTCTATAACGATTCGTGTTCAATGGTGCTGCACAGCCATACAGTTACATGTAAGATCAATAAATAAAACATGTATTTGGCTTTTAAAACAAGGACAAACATCTAAGTTAAACTCATATTACATACATGTTAGACATGAAATGACACGATCCAATAAATACACTTATGGTTAAAATTTCTACTTAAAATCATAATACAACTTAGTGCACGTATAAAAGTAAATACCGTGACTGTGTCCGTAGCAGTACAAAAAAAAATATTAATAATTGTTATTTGTATAGTACAATATCATATGATGCAATTCACTTATAATTTTCTTTAAACAGCGAAAAGTAATGAATAAATAAATCTTCAGATTTTTCTTAAAACTATAAACGGGCGGACACTGAATAACGAATTTTCAGTGAAAGTGCATTTCAAATTTTGGACCAACAGTGCTAAAACTCCTGTCACTGAATGAACTATTATAATCTTTTCATTTCCCTTCTAACATTCTCGGAGAACATATCTATCCAAGCTTGTAGTATAGTATTTATACTTTCCTGATATACTCATTTATCGGTAAAATGTAAAGGTATAATATATTATTTTATCATATTATGCTGACAATGAAGTATATTTCATGTCGACCGCATCTATAGAGCGTCTACGTTAACTGTCATTCTCTTTCGCTACCACTAAGCTTACCACAGCACTTTATGCATTATTTACTTCTTTACACATATGTGTACCTTTATCATGATGTGTTTGCCTTTTCTTTAATTAAATATATAAAATGCTTACCATCGTTCTATAAAATTTGTAAATCAAACAAAAATGATTATTAAACTTTTGTGCACACACGCTAGCACGCACATACACACACGCACTCAAGCGCTCGCACACACATACACACAAAGCCCACCCACCTCACATACGCATACCACACTCTTTGTCGTCCGCACATTCACACACACACTCGCGCAGACACACACACACACACACGCGGCGCGCGCGCGCGCGCATACACACAAACACGGAGAAAGAAAGTTTTTCTACTATTTTATACAATCCAAGTTCCGAAGCTTAACTCACATCAAGATTAGTTCAAGTGAACAAGATGCTAATAAACTTGCATTTATATAGTCTTCTTATCTACGATTCTACTTTCGATAAATCATTCGGCGTTTATCTTCTTATCATGCCATGGAGCAAAACAAACAGTTATCGATTAAGAACATTGTATATCAACAAGACAAATCAAGCCTCCATAGACAATGGTATTTTGTTTACGCCCGCGAAAGAAATGGAGTCAGAAAAACAATTTTGCCATATGACGATTCAGCTGCGTATAACAGATGCTTATCTTATTCTCTGTATAATCTAACGTTGTGTACTTTTTTTTTAATTTGACACGATGGAGCATGAAGTTGTTTCTTCATCATACATACTATGAGATAAGAGAGTGCCTTGTCATTTGGGAGTCATCATGTTGATATTGTGCCTAAAATATGTGCGCAATAAAGTATCTACACTGATGGCGCGTGCCATACTGTCTGTATTCTATCAAATCGGCGGGGCTACTATTGTTTTCACGTAGGTAAGAATCGGTGGAGTTAACTTTGTTATTTTTGCCTTTTGGTACGTGTATGAAATTACCATTCATGCTTTTTAAATATCAACACCCGCTCAGCATTTACATCCTGATCATTACTTAAAATGTCAAATAGAACGCATGTAAATTGACTGCGTCATCATGCATTGAATCACAGAAACACAAAAATTTATTAAAAATGTTCAAGAACCACATTGTATATAAAACGCTAATACGGGTATGCTTAAACTTTTAAACCAGTAATGCACATTGCATTAATGATATTAACGGGTAATTGTATGAAAATGTTAGACCAAATACCCATAAAACGTCACCTGCAACCCAATTACAGATGTAAAATACTACTAAAAGAAAACCTCCTAGTATTTATATTTTAGGCATTAGGTAGCCGAAAGTAAATTTAGCACACATCTCGTTTATGTTTGAGCTTATGTCGATTTGCTTTTTGCGCAAACTTTCTTCATCTTAATCTTTTTACAGAGTATATATTACAGAACTATCCACAATTGCAGATCTTAAAAAACTATACTGCTAAAAAAAGTGGTCATAAAATGATTATTAAACTTGTTTGAATTTAAGATTTCGTAATTATTATATGTACAGTTGATAGCAATGTGAAATAAGTATTTCTTTAGAGGTTTAACTATGATTTTATGAAATTATTTAGAATTCGAAAGATAAACTAAAGACACACGTGTACCTATATAAAAGCTATTACAAGAAATTGTAATACAATTATTTCATTTGGAATTTGTTTTGCCGCTGAAAGACATAAAAGACACAAAACGTAGTTATTCTTGAGCCAGAAGAAGTTAAGTTGCATCTGGCTTGTCTTAAGGTCTGCATCCAATGCATGCTTCCAGTACCGTTACTAATGCTAAAACTGAGTTCTAAATAATCTCAGCAAAGCGTCACCAGCATGCTTTTGATTTTAATATATACTTTATAGACAAACGATGTAGATTTACAATCAGTTTAGTCAAGTCGTCCTCTTAAACACAAAGACATTGGTCATTGGTTTGTTTTGCTCGTCTATCCTCAAGTAGGGCCATTACTTTAAACATAGACGTTCTGTATAATGTGGGCATATCAATTGTTTACACTGTGCATCAATAAACAGTTGTAAGACATGTTTGGTTAAGCTTCGTAAAGCAGAAAGGCTGTGAAAGCTTGGTATTTGAAAAAATAGGTTCATTCAAATGTCTGGCACTTAATTGCAAAAGACAAAGTGGCTTTGAGCATTAATTGTTTATTGTATCACATCAATCGTAAAGGCGGCTGTAATGTTCTTTTATCTAATACGTGAAGTCAATATGTTAGGTTAGAAAGAGATTTAGTTCAGAAGCGTCAAACAAAATACAGCTATGTAACAGATAATGCCCATGATAATGTACATATTTGAACTTAGATGCATACTACTTATTCCTAAAACAAAGTTTTTATTTAATATTAAAGGGTTAAAAATAATTTTTTAAAGATGTGTTATGCTTAGAAAGTATTGATAGCATTTTACTTTTCATATAAAGATAGTATACGACAGATTGCCTATTTCAAATACACATTACAATATCTTACCCCTATGCAGAGAAATGTTTGCATACTCTTCTTTTGTTAGACAATACTACTCATGAAATAAATCGGTACAACTATTTATTTTTTTCCAGCAAATATAAGTATTAAATATAAATGCTATAAATGAGCACGATGGGGATTTCTAATTAAAAAGATATTGACGTCAGAGTTGCTGATGATAAAATGTAATCTCAAAAGAAAGTGGAGATGCACATTTCTCAGTTTAATAACTGCTAACTGTACAGCGTGTCAGATGAGACATAATAAACAAACACATATTAATGAAGAGGATTTGTGGTGTTTTCGCTGCTTTACTTTTAAAGTTTAAACATAGATGTAGTACATCTATAAAAAGCATTTCTCGCGACAGTTCTTGGGTAACAATTGATTAATTTGTCTGATAAACGAAAAATCGGTCTAAACTGTCAAATACCATCGTAAAATGTGCCACTCTTGTGATTTCCTTTAGTTTTATCAATTATAATACTAATCATTAACTCAGAATATGATTCGTACTTATTTTGGTAAACAGTACTGTGTCGTAGCCTACGTGTGCTTTTGTGCACATAAACTAATGTTTGACAAGGTCGAAAAGTGAGGAATATGTATTGAAATAGACTTGAATTTCTGGACACCTTAATTAAGGATGCTATTTATAGGTTTTAAAATATAAAGGAATAAACCTTCAACTTTTAACCCAAGAGTAAGTTACAGTTCAATAATATTGAAGATTGCATAGTAAATAAATTACATGAAAAAAATATTTTGGACTGCATCACATATTCACACACTAGAATATTTGTTGAAGAACATTTACTTGTTATGGCAAATGGTATAAACATAAGTCAACGTTATCGTGATATATGTGGTGATATATGCCGTGATATATGCCCTGCGCCGGGCACCTTTTGGTAATTAGATATATATAAACTACCCCCACTGCTTTACCCTCCCCACCCGTAGTTAATCATAGTACGCGTGCCTGTGGCAATTAGTTACAGTCCTGATCAATTACAAACAACGGAAGTTGAACGGAGTGTATATTAGGCATGTGGTTCGTTTATTCTAGAGTTATTTGCTTTCCATTAGCACAGTTATTATCATGTGCAGTATGATATTTATATAATAGCTAAAGATAGTTGATACGATTAGTCAATCATGTGTATGATAGTAAAGGACCTGCTTTCGAAAACGTATAGCTGTAAAACGAAAAGCCCAGTAAGATATATATTTTAAATTGATAAGCACAATATTAGGATATAATAAATAATCTACATAATTTGGAAAATGGAATCAGTTACCAAAATGCTAGCTTTTAAAAATGGGGAAATGGAAAACTTTTGAAATAAATTTGAAATACCAAAACAAAGACACAAAATTCGTACATGTCTTGAACCCAAGAAACGTATCTTATTAGAATATATGACAAAGTCCTATGAGTATTGCATATTCTAAAATTTGAAAAAGGCACAGGACAAAGGTTTTCACGTGCAAGCCAAATGTCAAAGTAAAAATAAATATGTGATTAGTGATTTAACAAAAAGAGCACATCCTACAGTTACCACCTTGGAACAAAACGACAAAGATTACAGTAAATTTACATGACAACAATAAAGTAGACAAGCTTGGCAACAAAACAAGGTCAGTGTTATATCTGATAAACCTTCTGTTGTCGGACATAGCCAAAAACGAGTGACTGCCACTGTTTAATGCTTTCATTGCCCCCTTCCATTAGTCCAAAGTTCCTAAACGTGCGCTGTATTCGATACATATAATTATTACTGCTTCATGGAACCATGGACATTTCGGTACCGTTCAAGACATAGGAAGAGTCATTCATTAAGTTTTAATTGCTGTAAGCTATTTATGAAACTGTATATAGTACGTTGCGTTCGTTAATTTTGAATAGTTTTTACATTACATTCGTTTAACATCATTAGTAAACTAAATGGCGACAGAATATGTTGATGTTTATTTTTTTTATAATTATTCGTTTAAGTATGTAAATAATCTCTCTCACATGTTCAGAATACATTACGCCTTAATAATGCAAGACAATAAAAATGAAAATAAAAAACTATTGAGTTTATTATACTTGCCTTTACAAAAAAAATGCAGTAAAACTAAAATCTGATTTGTTTTTTAATATCTCATAATAAAAGACATATGTGTGCTTTAATTTTGATATTTTACGTTAAGTAAGTTTTTGACACGACTTGAACAATTTGTTGTTAAGACAATTAGGTTGCTAAGGTTGACAGTCTTTTCTATTGCAATACTTATATACATTTAAATAATATTTATCAAGTAGTTATATGCAATAAACCTAAAGCAATCGCATGGCCCTGTTTTGCTTTACTGATTTTTCAATATCTTTCATTTCCTCGACTGACAGATTTATCGGGTAACATTATTAATGCACGCATGTACGGCTATATTTGTAATTTTCTGAGAAATTATTGCCGGTAAAATATATTATAAAGGTGTTGTTTTTATTGTGTCGTATAAGGCTTGAAATAGAGCCCATTTCCTATGGACCGCATTCTATATAGCGTCAGCGTTATATTCCATTTTCTTTTGCTACCTCTAAGCTTGCCACAATTAAATAAACCTTTTACACTAAACAACAACCGATTATGTAACATTGACTTTTGCAGTCTGGTAAAAATAATTTACATTCCTATAATAAACAAGTTTCTTCTGTATCTCTGAAAAATCAAAAATGTACGTTAACTGACTGTGATATCATGCGTTTGAAAATATATCTAATTAATCATAGTGAACAATATTATGTATACAGGAAGTTCTGAATTTCTCATACTAGTGAAAAATACATATGTTTACCCATCCTTATAACAAAATACGAGGCCTTGGATACTGTATAGTTCAACTTGCAATCAAATCAAATCCTCTAGTTATAATGCAACATCACCTTAGAGAATAATATAACATACACAGTATTTCATAAGGAATGTTCATTGTTATAGCAGAAGCAGAGATTACAAGTTTACAAATGAAGATAAAGCCCTAGAGAAATAATAAATAATATTCAAGATAACGAAAACCATGCCTTGTGTTGTCAATTTTCCTTTTTTTACGAACAGATGCATCTTATATTATAGCTCATTACGCGCTTTCAAACATCCCACCAGCCAGGAAAATAATTATAAAAATAACAGACTGCCACACCTCTGGCATTCTCTGAAACACTACTACATGCATTCATCGCGCTGTGTACAGTGAAATGCATTCTACAGACAATGCTTTTGAGATGTCTACTCCCGATGATTTTGTAATCGATGTATCCGTTAACCAAAACGCACATAGAAAGTTAACTTTTCTCATGTTTGCGAGTAGTGTTGTATGCGTACATGTACGCTCATCATACCGTGTTCGATTGTCAAATTGATCATTCGGGTCCATTACCTTGGCGGTGTGGCTTTCATGTACCTTTGTCCGATATCGTTCCTAAACGCACGTAATGACCCCATCTAAGCTATATACACTTGTTGTTTAATAGAAAAAACTTAAGGAAGGATCCAGCGCTCGACAAACCAGGTTTAACCACCTCAGGTTATGTCTCCTCTCTGTGATTTTGTTTCCTTTACCTGTATCCTGTTTATCTAGAGTTAGTTTAGACTCATATATCTGAGGTAATTCTTATATGACATTTTCTAATTGACTAATTGATTTGTATAACAATCGTATAAAGTTAAATTGTAGATGGTGTCACAATCACGTCATTTGTAACAAGGATTGCATAGCGTCTCAGAACTATACAGAACCTCTTTAGAATTTTAATTTCCGATAGAAACATTTCCACATTTTGTTGTTGACTCGATCGATTTATTAAAGGCCGATAGCGCCAATTATCTGCTTAACACCGAAATGATCTCAACGTCAAAGAAGTAACATCCCATGTGTTTTTGTCCCATTTCTCCCACTCAGACGTTGAGCATTAGTTAACTGTTGTTAACATCGATTGATTACAAAGGATGGGATTTACTCTCTATCAATTTAAAGTTCAGCTACTCTCTTTACACCTTATGCCAACTTGTTTCATCAAAGAATTTTGGAGATAATGATTCTAGTTTGTATGAACGTAAATTGCTAAACAAATAAACATGGTGTGAGTTTTTTTTTATGTGCAACCAATGTTTTATAAAAATAATCAATAAGATGAGGTAATGAGTTCTCATTTGTCTTTATGTCTGAGTGCATGTACATAGAACATATTTAAGTTATCGTAATCAAATTTACATTGAACAGTTTCAAAAACCCAACTATATCCACAGCACGGCCTACGGAACCTCTATATAATGCAAGAAGTTTTAGGTTTTGAAAGAACTGCCTAAAACCATCTCTCGCCAGAACAACGCATCGGCCTTCCTGTGGCAGCCATTTTTAATAATATAACTAGTGCAAAAGAAACCTCCTTGTATTTATATTTTACTCGACCTAAATGTAAATTTTTGCGCACAAACATAAAAAACGCGCAAGAACCACCTTAAATTGCAACTTTAGACTATTTGCTTGTTCCATTAATTCATCCTATCAGGATTGTTACGAATATTTTCTTTTGACATACCTTGGACTTAGGTTTATTTTACTTAAAATAAAACAACCATGAACAGACTATTAAAACCAAACATTAATATTTCTCCCTTTAAATTGCATAATGTGTCTACTGTGCATTTGTCTCATGGTTCTGATGATATATTTTCTAGAAGAGTCACTGTCAATATTTCACCAATAAAATTACACCCGTCTTCCCGGGTTTATATTTCCAATTCGAGTAATTTATTTCTTCGGCAGTCGTGTATTTTACGTAACGTTCCTAGTAGTAATGTAAAGAATTCCCCCGCACAAATGCAAAGTGGACATAATGTGTACTTTAATATCTACAAGTGTAATTATAAAAGATGTAGTACATGTAGATTCCTTAACTGTAACTCCACTTTTAAGTCTACTGTAAATGGCCGTACATTTAACATTTCCTTACCTTGTGATGTTGATTGACAAAGTAACAACATAATTTATGTTATAACATGAAACCATCCTAACTGTAAACTGCAGTACTTTGGACAAACGGGGCGGGCGCTTAAAATTAGATTTCGAGAACATTCATATAAAATCCGTAACGCTCGTCGTTTTAAGAACTACCTTTATAATCATTTTCTAACTACAGGACATTCTTTAAAATATGTGAACATACAACCTTTGCAAAAAATTGTTTTCGATGACGATGTTTCTAAAGGATTTAAAATACAGGCCAGATACAGTGCCGAACTTGATTGGATTAAAAAACTTCAGACTCCATTTCCACTCGGTCTTAATGACAATATTTATCAGGCGGGCAATATTTCTACAAATTCGAACATTACATCTTTAGTATTCTATCTTTACGCAAGCGCAAACGACGGTCTCATGGAATTAGAAAAAATCATAATCTTAAGCGCAGATTTAGAAAAACAGTTTCTATTCAAGATCTGAACACACTTTCTATTCGATCTGGTATTCACGCCTTACTTTGTACAGTTACTAATCTATTCTTGTAACTGTTCAACTTCACAATTCTGTTATTTACCTTCTGGCCATATCATTACTGGGGATTTAAACATCATCGATGACTACAAATTGAGAAAATTACTCTTTAAGGGCCCGAAATATCGCCTGCCAGATGACATAGATTTTGACCTTTGTTATTTACCTATTCATAATCACAACAGTGTTGCTTGTGCAGTGTGGCGGTCGTAAAAAATCTCCCCGTGCATGTGATCTATGTTGTCATCTAATTCATTCTATCAGGATTGTTACGTATATTTTCTTTTGACATACCTTGGACTTAGGTTTATTTTACTTGAAATAAAACAACCATGAACAGACTACTAAAACCAAACATTAATATTTCTCCCTTAAAATTGCATAATGTGTCTACTGTGCATTTGTCTCATGGTTCTGATGATATATTTTCTAGAAAGTCACTGTCAATATTTCACCAATAAAATTACACCCGTCTTCCCGGGTTTATATTTCCAATTCGAGTAATTTATTTCTTCGGCAGTCGTGTATTTTACGTAACGTTCCTAGTAGTAATGTAAAGAATTCCCCCGCACAAATGCAAAGTGGACATAATGTGTACTTTAATATCTACAAGTGTAATTATAAAAGATGTAGTACATGTAGATTCCTTAACTGTAACTCCACTGTCAAGTCTACTGTAAATGGCCGTACATTTAACATTTCCTTACCTTGTGATGTTGATTGACAAAGTAACAACATAATTTATGTTATAACATGAAACCATCCTAACTGTAAACTGCAGTACGTTGGACAAACGGGGCGGGCGCTTAAAATTAGATTTCGAGAACATTCATATAAAATCCGTAACGCTCGTCGTTTTAAGAACTACCTTTATAATCATTTTCTAACTACAGGACATTCTTTAAAATATGTGAACATACAACCTTTGCAAAAAATTGTTTTCGATGACGATGTTTCTAAAGGATTTAAATACAGGCCAGATACAGTGCCGAACTTGATTGGATTAAAAAACTTCAGACTCCATTTCCACTCGGTCTTAATGACAATATTTATCAGGCGGGCAATATTTCTAAAAATTCGAACATTGACATCTTTAGTATTCTATCTTTACGCAAGCGCAAACGACGGTCTCATGGAATTAGAAAAAATCATAATCTTAAGCGCAGATTTAGAAAACAGTTTCTATTCAAGATCTGAACACACTTTATATTCGATCTGGTATTCACGCCTTACTTTGTACAGTTACCAATCTACCCTTGAAATCACTAGTTATTTTGGACAATGAGGCAGATAAATATATTTACGTACTCATCCTTTATATGAGGTGGCTTCCATCATTCAAAATATACTACCCATGCTTTAAGACCTCATATAGATAAACAGTCTCAACATAAACGACATTTCATGAAAATCAAATACATTAATAAAGGGATTGATTTTATCGACTTACCTAGTATCTTTCGGGACAAAAATATCATCAATAAAATCCCGTGTTACTTCGAAAACAAAGAAAACCCAATGATTTGTTATAAGTACAAAAAACCCATTAGAGGTCTTATTTTTAATTACAACCAAACAGACCTTAACCTAAATGACCCTTCTCAAGATTCTTGTAACTGTTCAACTTCACCTTTCTGTTATTTACCTTCTGGCCATATCATTACTGGGGATTTAAACATCATCGATGACTACAAATTGAGAAAATTACTCTTTAAGGGCCCGAAATATCGCCTGCCAGATGACATAGATTTTGACCTTTGTTGCAAAGAAATTGCTGATGCAATTAATCTGTTTGCCGATCGCTGGTGTAAGAGAGAAAACACGGATACAGTAGCACTTAATACTTGGAAGAAAGCCATTTTTAAGATAATAAAAAATCGCGTTAAATTCTACCGCTCCCATCCTTCTAGTTTACCTAAGAAACCTTTTTATCACTTAAAACATCTAAAACAGTCCTTTCAGAATATTCACGATAAATTTGTACTTGTACCTGCAGACAAAGCTTCAAACAACATAATTTTTGTCTGACGACTTTATTACAAAAATATACTGAGTGCTGAGTTATCCACCACCAGTTCTTACTCTTGCACCAACCTTGACTTTCAGACAGTCATTGACAAACATAAACAGATATTGCATAATTTCAATATCAAAATAGAAACAAAGCAAGAAAAACTTCCTTCCTTGTACTGGATTCCTAAGCTTCACAAAACACCATACAAGTCACGATTCATAGCTAATGCCAGCTCTAGCACCACCACTCACATATCTAAACTACTTACGTCTTGCCTTACAGCCGTTCGCAATCACGTTGTTAAATATTGTGAAAAAGTGTATGAAAATTCAGGAATTAACATTTTTTGGTATATAAAAATCTTCAGAAGTCTTAGACAAGTTTCGTACTTTAAACTTTCATTGCTCTGCAGTTAATACTTACGATTTCTCTACGCTGTACACTTCTTTACCTCATGATTTAATTAAGACCAAATTGATTGCTCTTATTGAGAAAACATTTGCTCGAGAGCAACGTCTATATATTGCATGTCATGAAAGTATGCATTTTTTACCAACACATTCTAGAAAAGTTTACTATGTGGACTTGCTCGGATGTTTGTGAAGCTTTACGTTTTCTATTAGACAATATTTACATAAAATGCGGTGACACTTTATTTAGACAAGTAATTGGTATCCCTATGGGAACCAACTGTGCACCATTAATTGCAGATTTGTTTTTATACTGCTTTGAACGTGATTTCATGTTAACTTTATCCCCTTCAAACCAAAGCCACATTATAGAGGCTTTCAATTTAACGTCACGCTATCTTGACGATATTCTAACTATAGATAATCCTTTCTTTTCTCAAATGATCCATCTGATTTACCCTCCAGAACTTACCCTTAATAAAGCAAATAACTGACATTTAAATGCAGCATTTCTAGACATTGAGATAAATATTTCCAATGACAACGTCTCTACTAAAATCTATGACAAGAGAGAACAGTTTCAACTTTAGTATTGTGAATTATCCATACCTTGATGGTGATTCACCTCGTGCTACCTCCTATGGTATTTACATATCACAACTTACAAGGTTTGCACGAGTTTGTACTAAAGTAGAAGATTTCAATGATAGAAACCTGTTTATTTCTTCTAAACTGTTACAGCAAGGCTTTCGTTTTCATAAATTAAGAAAGGCGTTTTCAAAATTCTTTCACCGCAATGATTTTATTGCTTCTAAGTATAATAGCAGTATGAAAACACTTATGCAGAAAGGCATAAGCCATCCTGCATTTTATGGAAATGTTTTATACAAGTTAAAGAAGATCAAGGGTCTCAATAACTTTTCTGACCACTTTACAAAACTTATCAGAAAATGTATTGCAGACGGTTACAACCCGGGAATCCTTCGATGTACTGCATTGCTTGCAATTGACCCTTTTACAGTCAAGAACTTGCATTGCTTTTAAATTACACGATGACCGGACAGGTCGTTGAGACTATATGAAAACAGTGACTTAAAGCCATAATTGGACAGTCACTGTTGGATTTCTTGTCTCTTCATCTCTCCAGTCGTGCCCTATATAGGTGGGACAACTTGAGCAGTCTCCATACCCTTTACGTGAGATTGCACAGTAGGTATAACATCGGGATTTATAATATGTCAACTGCGGATAAATCCTCGGCGTTTATGATATGTTTTTTAAACGTATTAACTCTAAACAATACTACGTTTTGTTTTGTTGTTTTTCTAAATATTATTTCTTCGTATTTTTTACATTTCACTTTTGACACTTTTGGCATATGACGTCATGGCATTTATGACGTCATTATATGTTCTTATAATATATCAGCGCTTGTACTGCTTCATTTTTTGAAACTACTCTCTCATTTGGATTTTTTGGTTGCCGAGGCTTTTATCTACTGTACATACTGTACATATGTTATTTTATTACTAGTTATCGTGTATGTACATAAGTTCATTATATCTGTTTCAACTCCCGATGCAGGTGCCTACTGTTAGTTGTTTCACTTTGACGGGATTTTTTATTTACACTGTTTGTTTGATAGAAAAATCTTCAGGAAGTGCGAGGTTGGAGCGCTCCACAAACCAGGTTTTAGCACCCCAGTTGGCCCTTTTGCCGACTGACCGTTCCAAGGCGGTAACTGATGGTTTTTCTTTTTGTGTGTTATGTCTCGTCTATGTGTTTTTTTGTCACATTTACATCTACCTTGTCTGCCTTGGTCTGCAGGTAGATAAAATTTAAATATCTGTGAAAACTTTGATAGGACCTTTTCTTATTTACCTATTAATTCTACAATTAAACACATTAGTCGATATATGAACTAGAGTATATATACGAAATCGGCCACTAAATATCGCCGAAATATCGATATCAAAAGAATGGATTACAGCCCCAGCAATACTTGTTATACTTATTCACAGGAAATTAACATACGGCAAACGACTTCAGAATTGAAGTTCTAAAGATGAGGACTGTAAATTCAAGTATATATAGGAAGTCTGTTGCCTCAGGCACGTATTAGGTCTGCATTCACATCAAGCTAGGTCCTTGAAATTACATGAAAATATAGTTGGTATACTGAACATTAATCAAACAGGAATTGTTTATTACAATGAACATTGTAGTTGTTGAAATGAACATTCAAATAAGGGAAGTAACTCGCGGTAATCTTTGTATTGATGCACCGCACATGAAAATGATGTACAACCACTTTACACATCTTCTTTGATCATTTTTGTACTCGTTAAACACTCTGATTTCATTGTAAATCGACAGTTTTATGTGTTTTTTTCTGATGGAGATTGTGTTTCTCTCTCTTGAAGTTGGCATTTGGACATTGCTTTTCGCTGTTTTCGTTTATGTTACATTTCTTTAAGGTATCATTAATATACTGCTATAGTATACCAGTTAAGTATCACTAAAATCAATTAGATTATATCATTAAAATTATATGAAGACCTATATAAATTTAAGATATATGTCAGTAAAAGTGTTAAAAAATTGAAAGTTGGACAAGTAAATGCACTGCCCAATAAAACTCACGAGAATCAGCAAGCCCGCGTTCGTGTTATTTTACCGAATAACGTCACTCTAGCTGTCGCATACCATGCGAGTTTTTTGTTTCCTTTATCATTAGAAATTGCATTTGAATTGAGTGATATATTTTATTGTTGCAATTAGTGATTTACAATGTATGGATTTTCATTTTTTAAATCAACAAACAAACTGATACAATTTTATGTTGGACAACCATTTAAATTGCAACACAGTTAATTGTAAGTCGGTTATTTTTCAGACAATTAAAATTGCACAAACGGTTCGAATACATGTGTGAAGTGGAACTTTAAGTAATATTTTTGCTGTGATATTGGCGTTTAACCGGTGCCTTTCTGTTGAATTTAACGAATAAATAAAAATGCATTTTATGCTGTGTCTACTCCTCGCAGTATATAAAAGGACGCCCTAACGGCTTGCTAGAAGATGAGGAAAGGTGAAATGTTTTAAGGTGATGAGACATGTTTGTTGTTTTAAGAAATGTGGTACAAATCGTAGCAGGGAGAACTTTTATCCAGGTCTAAAGAAAACTGGAGGGCTTTTGTCCGGTGTAAAAATGACAGAAAGACTCACTGTCCGCCTCCGCAATTTGATGGAGGGATTTCGTCCGGAAGAACTTTTACATAAAATAAGAAACCACGAATATAGAGTATCGAGTATCGTTTTCTTTTATTAAAATCGGTCATACACGGGTAAGATTTAGTAAAGGCAGTATTCGCAGCGTATAATTATGTCTGTAGAAAAGTGATGTTTAATTCAAATTTGAGTTTTGTTTTTATTATAAGTTAAATTAATGTCGCCTTTTCAGATTTGTTTCATATGTCGCCAAATATACTCTTATTAAGTCAAACAGACGTACATGATTCATAGCAAAGGTTAATAAGAAAAGGTCCTATCAAAATTTTCACAGATACTTTAATTTTATCTACCAGTAGACAAAGGCAAACAAGGTAAACGCAAATGTTACAAAAACACAGAGACGAGACATAACACATATAGAAAAAAACATCAGTTACCGCCTTGGAACGGTCAATCGGCAAAAGGGCCAACTGGGGTGCTTAAACCTGGTTTGTGGAGCGCTCCAACCTCGCACTTCCTGAAGGTTTTTCTAGCAAACAAGCAGCGTAAATAACAACATCCCGTCAAAGTGAAACAAGCTTGTACTAGATATCATTCATATTACCAATATGAAATTATCGTTTATATAATTACCTAACGAACTACTACTAATAGTAATGACGCAGTAGTTCATCTGGCGTATATTTATTTCTCTAATTTATACAAGCTTTACAATAGGTTTTATCCAGATAAATATATTTAAGTGGAAATTTAGACTTGAATCCTTATAGACAAAATATTTTCGTTGAAAAGGCATTGGACTTCGTAAAGATTTACCTATTCTCATATATTTATTAAATATAACCATCGTAAGGAATGATAGTACTGCAAACTTTGTATGATGCTATCTCGCTGTCGAAGAGCAGAAAAGCAGAGGCGGAAAAGAATTTCAGTTGAATAGGAACTGTTATCGTGCAATCGCCGAATATGAGATTGAATCGGTATTTTGTTTCTATACAGGTTCAACGTGCAATGTACAGTTTTATCCCTTTCAGATTGCTGTTTTGAATATAGTATTTATATTGGTCTTAAACGGACGTTTTCTAACATCTTGTTGTATACCTCTTTATAGCAAACCATTCTTCCTACAAGGTTTTATCACTGTAACATGATGGTAGTATTTTTTGCAATTTTATACAAAAGCATTTAAAACCTGCTTAAATATTTAAGTTTTATCAACTAATTTACAATAAACTCACCAGGAGTTCGATCATATATCGGTTAACAATATTTTGCCGTAGCATACGTGCGCTCTTGATCTGATGTTTACATTGAAATGTCTTGAATCACATCTGCTTACCGAGTTATTCGATGAACATCGGCACAAGCAGAGCGGGATACCGATGTAATAGATTTTCAGTTTGTACGTATAGACTGTAAAAAGTTCGATAAACGGTGACAATCGCTTGATATTAAATTAAATTTTCGGACGCCTTAGCAAATTACAAATGCTATGGATAATTTTATGATAAAAAATATTTAATGACTAAGAAAATTAACTGTTGTTTAAAGTGAATGTAATATAAGAATATATGACAAAGTCCTTTGAGCATTGCAAAATATACCATACCCCGAAAAGGCACAGAACAAATGTATTTCACATGCAAGCCAAGCGAAAAGTAAGAACAAATTTGTGATGAGTCATTTAACGAAAAGAGCAAACCCGACAGTTACCGCCTTGGAACGGCCAGTCGGCAATATGGACCGACTTGGGTGCTTAAACCGGTTTTACACCGCAATAGCAGTAGAAATATACCTCATACGTGCATATTTGAAGAAATCAAAAATGTTTGGCTGCATCACATAAACGAGCAAAGTAATTTTTTGTTCAAAAACATTAATGTATTTGTCCTTCTGGCACTTTCAAGTATTATATACATCAAATATTACTTTATAACGTTACATTCCCCACACCGTGTACTTTCTGGTAATATTCGGTACATACAAACTTTTGCACTCATTTACCCTATCCAACCGTAGTTAATAATAATCCGCTTGTCTAAAGCAATAATTTTCAGTCGTGATCATTTATAAACAATGAAAGGTAAATGGCGTGTATATTAGAATCGTTCATTAGCAACTTTAATTATATGTGCAGTTTGCTATATGCGCTATAGTTTAAAATGGTTGATACGAATAGCTAGTATGATACATGAAGTATGATGCAGAAGCAGCAATGAAAAAACGCGTAAGATATTATTTTAAAAACACTATTAGGACTTAGAATATATAGATTATTACATCTGCTAAAAAGAACGTTTTCGGACACGGATAAAAGGGGAGTGGCTATCACTATTTCATCGTTTAATTGCCACCTTCGCAGAGTCTAAGTTATTCTAAGTTCAAACACTTGTGAATTCATAAAGCACACTAACCTATTACTTCTACATGGAACCTTGCACATTTCGGTACCATTCAAGTCAAATAACGAGGCATATATTAAATCTTGATTGTTAACACGTGATGAAACTGTATATAGTAAATATTATGTTAATCAATTCTTATACATGGTTCTTAAATTGAATATCTTTTACCGTCATAATTAAACTCTTTGGCAGCAGAATACATTGTTGTATCCTTTAAAATAGTTATAAGCATTTAAATGATCTCTTCTAGTTTTCACAAATTACGAATATAATTCACCTTAATCATGTAAGGCAATTAAAAATGCGAGGAAAAATCAGCTTATTGAGCCATTTACATGTAGATTAACTTAAAGGAAATATATAGCCTTGTCGTCACCGTCATAAATGAATAGTGTATTTTATAAGAACCCTGTCGGGATCTTCTAAGATTCTTGGTTCGCCTGTGACAATCGAGAGTGGGTTTTCTTTTTGCCAAATGTAACTATCAGAAACAACCTTATAATATTTTGAGAACTTTTGACTTTTACACCATCGATTATATATATAAAGCACGTATAAACTTGCATTTATTTTGACTTCTTATCTACAATCCAACTATCGTTGAATCATTTTGAGTGTACTCTCTTATCTAACATTGAAAACAGAATAAAACGGTTGCCAATTTAAAGCATTGTATATTCAAGCCTTCATAGGACGCTGGCATTGTGTATACGCATCTGCGAAAAAAAAAAAAAAAGACAATACATATGATGATTCAGCTGCGAACAACAAAATACTTTTTCACGTTGTGTCTTGTGTGTATTTCTTGACAGGATGAAGCATGTTAGTTATAGGTTTTTATATAACAAACATAATGTGAGACATAAAATGATGCTATCCTTTGGGAGTCATCATGTCGATGTTATGCTTGAGATATGTGCGTAATAAAGTACGTACACCACAGGCGCGTACAAATCTATTTGTATCACAATATATCAAGTATATTCTTGTTTTCCACATGCGGTAACAAACGATCGAGTTGACTGTTATTTTTCCTTTTTTTTGTACCAAATCACTATTCATGTTTTATGTAAAATCAACACCCGCTTGACATTTACATCCCGAGAAAAACATACAACAATCGTATCTTTTAATTGAACAATTATCTTCCGCACCACTTAAACTGGCAAATTGAACTTATGTGAATTTACTGTGGTATCATACCTTGTAAACGTATCTGATAAGTCTTAAACATTGTACAAGATTTTGTTTACTTAAAGTTCTAACATTTCTTATACCAACATATAAACGTGCATACACGTGTTTAAAACACTGTTCTGGTTTTACTGACTGGGTATTGCGGCTTACATTCGAAGATAAATTTCGACTTGTAATGCAACATCACCCAAGAGACTAATACAAAATACACTGTATTTAATGCGGTATGTTCATTTATATAGCAGAAGCAGCAGAGTTCTGTTTACGTCCTTGTACACTGTAATTACAAGTTTACAAATGAAGCCGATACATAAGAGAAGTAATTAATAATATTCAAGATAACGAGAAACATGCCTGTTGTGTATGTTTTCATGAACAGATGCATCCTAAATTATAGTTCATTACGCGGTTACAAACACCCCGCCAGCTAGGAATTTATTAATAAAAAACAATGCCGAATCGCTGGAATTCTCCGAAAAACTCCCACATACATTCAAGCGTCATACGCACTTCAATGTATTATACAGACAATAATTTTAAGAAGACAAGATAACAGAAATGAATTTAAAAAGTGTTCCGAGCAGTAGTTAATAATATTTCTTGGAGTTTTAAAGGTACAATGTTACAAACTTACTATACCTTACTATTCATGTTTGCAAGTAGCGTCATATGCCTTAGTTCAGCGTTTCGTGAGCATTTTCAAATCATGCCTTCGCGTACATTTACGTGCCAGTGTTGAGTTCTTTTGTGTTTTGCGATGCTTCCACCTTTCGCAAAGAATACAAAATAATCTCAGCAACTTGCACAAGACTAAAGTTCTTAGTCCTAAGACGAATTTTTTCACTTAAATGTATGCTGAAGTAGTGAAAAACTCACCTATTGTGTTTTCAGTGTTACTAGCCGCCAGTTTGTTTTTCATATTAAACGGTATAACATGTTTTTTGTACTAACAATCAAGATACATGTATATATAGGATATAATGGTGTTAAACAGTTTGTAACGCTTCTAATTTGACTGAAATCTATAAAGATCATTTGTAGATGGCTTCCAATGACGTTGTTTATAACAAAGACTGCATATTGTTTCCGACATTAGCAAAGCCTTATTAGAACCGATTTATTTTTAAGTGCCGACAGAAACATAGTTTCTCACATTTGCACTCACTTTTGATTCCAGTGATCCTAGTCCGACAGCTGAATATGGTTACCGCGCATCCCCTAGAGATTTTCATAGGTACCAAAATGTTCGTTAGGGTGTCAAGAAAAATAGACGCCAATGTACTCAAAACTAAAATAATTTGGGCTGTATGAAAGCAAATGGTTTCAATGGCAACCATCATGAAATTTTGATAAGATGGTATGTTTAGAAAAATGCTTATAACTTTTCAAAAATGGTTATAAAAGTAAACAACTGATACTCAATTAAAGAATATTAAATCGGCATCATGGTCATATGTCAGTTATGTAAATTAGCACTCCTTATTATTCATAGTCATAAATTTTAATAAGAATATAAAAAATAGACTCTACTTTTGCAAAGTTAAATAAATAAGTTTCATTTTAAAGAATTTTTTTAACAAACTCAATAGTTTTTAAAGTTATGTACATACCACTACTTGTCTAACAGATGTTGGTCTAAGTTTCATATGATTTGGTTTATTTTGTGATTTTTTATTATGCAAATAACCAACATTTTTTAAAAGTTTATTCAAAGTTATTTAATTTAAAAGCCATATTAAAGATACTGGAAAATATTAAAAGTTAAATAAACACCTCTTTTAGTCTGACACAAGTTGATTCCAGTTTTATGTTAATTGATATATTTTGATATTTTATGACTTTGCACTTAATTTTATGATACTTTTAAAATATTTATTTAGGCTAACTTGCATACATATTTATTTCAAATTTTGGCCTAGTTATACTCTTCAATATATAACTTATATAAGCTTGCACTTAAGCTGAACATGTTTCTTGTTAAAAAAATATTGATAACATTGATTTACAAAGTACTGGTATACTTTGTGTTTCATAATTCGTTTAACAACTAAGATTAATAGCTTATATCAATATCTGATATCGCCCAGATCGTGTCACATCTACATTTTGGTGCAAGATGGATTTTTTATTATTTTAATTTATTTAATATACTGACATTCTGTCCAAACATATCACAATGGCTACCAGATATGTTTCCAGAACACAAATCCCTCTAATGACTTCCATAAATGACAAAAGCTGGGACTTATAAGTTCAATGTTGAAAGAAAGTCAATATTGCTATAAATGAGCACACGAAGCTGCCTGATCACCACTGGTTATAACTCGGTTATTCATTATTCAATAAACTGACATATAAAGTTTAATTTATGCAGCCGATATTGCAGAAGTCTTGTAAAACTACTACAAAATGTTTAATTTTGCTTGTGATATAATTGTCAATTAAACAAAACAAAATATATGTGTGTGTGTGTGTGTGTGTGTGTGTGTGCGCGTGCGTGCGTGCGTGCGTGTGTGTGTGTGTGTGTTAGTAGCTTTCACCAAAGGACTAGTCAATAACTGTTTGATCCATGTTATGAATAGCTATAAGTAGGCTTTTAACATATTCGTCTGTTGACAATTAATATAATTGTACCAATTCATGCAAAACTTACACAAACACGTTTCAGACTAATTAACTTGTCAACATTGACATTCATCGTTTGATTCTAATTAATATATATTAATATTCATGTTGGCTAAATTACATACTTAATAATTTTAAATCTTAGTTTAGCGATAGCCTCCAATTAAGGAACGATATAAAATTATTATTTAATGTTATGGCTTGTAATAAGCAGACTTCTAACCATATGAGGCATTAAGATTGAATGAGCAATATTTAAATGAAAATAATAATAAAATATGTCATAAAAAATCATACAATGAACCAAAATATATGAAACTTAGTCCAACGTGTGTTAAACTAGTATGGGTATGTATATAACTTTAGAAACTATTAAGGTTGTTTCAAAATTGCTCCTAAATTAAAATAATCTCATCAACTTTTCAAAAATAAAGTATATTTTAGGATTCTCATCAAGATATATGAATATTCATTTTGGCTAATTTGCATAATTATTTTTTTTTCAAATCATAGTTTAGTGATACCATCTTCTTAAGGAGTGATACAAAATTATTCTTTAAAGTTATGTTTAGTTATGAGCAGACCTCTAGCCAAATCATGCGTTAAGATTAAATAAGCAGAGATTGGACGAAAATAAATATGAAAATATTCATAAAAATCGCAAGATAAACCAAATCATATGAAACTTAGACCAACATCTGTTAGAGAAATAGTGGTTCGTATATAATTTTAAAAACTCTTGAGTTTGTTTAAAAATTGCTTTTAAATGAAAAGAATCTAATATACTTTTAAAAAATAAAGTCTATTTCAGAGTCTCATTAAAAGTTATAAATATTCATAAGTGCTTATTTGCATAAATGACATATGACCATAATGCCCAATAAAAAGAGTACCAGTTTTATACTTCTATTCCTATTTCTTAAAGTATAAGTATTTTTTTAAACATACCCTCCTAGCAAAATATCATGATGGTTGCCATGGAAACCATTAGATTGCATATAGTTTCTTTTTTAGTACATTAGGGATTTTGTTTCTATGCACACTAACGAACATTTTGGTACCCATGAAATGAATCTAGAGGGTCGTACACGGTAACCATATCCGTCTGCTTGACTTTCTATTAACGGCCGACCTAGGTTACTCAGTTTTGCAAATTGTCAAAACCTTTGGCTATACACATGACCAAAGCGTCCCGTTAATGTCAACAGCTAATTTGATCTCAACTGTTTAGAGAATAACATCCGTTTTTTCGTCTACTAAGGTTTTAAGCATTAATCAACCCTTGTAAACATCGATTGGTGACAAAGGACGAGACGTTTTTACTTGCTATTAATTGAAAGTTAATAGCAACTTCCGTCACACCTAATGCCACCTTAATCAAAGAGTGTTAGGAGCCATTTAATCAATTTTTAAGTTTAAAACTTTAAATGCTAAACAAAAATGTATTAGTTTTAATGTACAATAAAAAATTGTAAATTTGAGTTTTGTTTGAAAAATTAATTAATAATGAGTTCACATTTTCCTTTATGCCTGAGTACATGTATCCATGAAGAACATCGGTAGACAAAGTGATAATAATATCAAAATCGAAAGTAGCAGAAATTGGAGAACACCAAAAGGTTTTTCATCATCGGTAAAATCACTACTTTCATCAGTCATCATAAAAGTTCATCGAACTTATCATCATTACCACTACAGCCATCCAATCACCATGATCACTATCTGTATCGCCTTTATGGTGATAAATTTTAAAATCAAGGAAAGAAGTAAACTTTTTCCTTCTTTTCTACTTCATAGCTTGTATATTGTAAATATTCATTTAAACATAAAGAAGGTTATTAAGTTCCTGCTCACGCCAAACAAAAACTAGGTTTGAGTTTGAGACGTTAATGAGAATATGCATTAATTTTGAACATTTTGATACACATTACCTAAAATTTATTAACGAATTATTTGATTGTTTTAAATTAACTCAAATTATTATCTCTGACCGTCGCCATTAAAGACATTGTTAACTATGAGTGTTAAAAACCCAACAATACAGCACGGCCTACAGCCTTTCTATATAATGCAAACTATTTTGGGGCAACACCTTCCAGAGTTATAAGATGAATTTGGGAATGACCCTGCATGACCTTGACAAAAATAAATAAATGAAAATATATATATATATATATATATATATATATATATATATATATATATATATATATATATATATATATATAGATATATATATATATATATATATATATATATATATATATATATATATATACAGTCAACTCGTTATTTCAAAACGGTTATGTCAAATTTCCGGTTATGTCAAACTGTTTTCTACGGTCCCGTTTTTTTCCCTATAGTTTCTATTTAAGTCGACTCCGCTTAACTCAAATTCGTATGTGTCAAATTATCGGATATATCAAACTCAATTCTTTGTCCCCAAACATATAAAATTGTTGAAATCAGTTGGTCTATCTTAAACTTCAAATTGCTATAAGACGCAAAACGGTAACAATAGTGATTTTCACACCTACCGTGAAACTCGCGAAGATTTGGGCGCGAGTTTTATCGCCAATTATCGGCAATCACTGAATAAAAAAAAAAAGATTGGTTATGGCAACAGACCACTTTAAACATGCAAAACCACACAAACTTGCAGAAACTTAGTTTACATTGGCAGATATAACAAGGAATTTCAGTCATTACCAGTCATCGTGTAGCAGGTAAGATTTTTAAGATTTACACAAGCTATCCTTAAATTCGGATAATTCAAACTTCGGATATCTCAAAACTATTTTCTACGGCCCTTGAAGGAGAGAACGAGAGGGGACGGAGAGAGAGAGAGAGAGAGAGAGAGAGAGAGAGAGAGAGAGAGAGAGAGAGAGAGAGAGAGAGAGAGAGAGAGAGAGAGGGAGAGAAGAGAGAGAGAGAGAGAGAGATAGATGAGATAGAGAGAGAGAGATATATATATTATTTATATATTATAATATATATATATATATATATATATATATATATATATATATATATAAGAATTGTTGCTGTTTTTGCAGCTGAAAACTTGCCTGCATTCCACATTTCATTTACTAAGGAATAATTCAGACCATTATTTGCAATCTTTTCATCGCTTACAGGGCTAAACTTACACCGCCAAACGATCGCTTTCCAGCGTTTTTTGAAAACACGATATATAACTATCTCTCAAAGTAGTAAGGCATCGGTCTGCCTATGGCCGCGATTTTTAAATATCTATTTTTACAGCAATATGCGACTCAATTGGAAAATACAGGCTTGTGACGGTAACCTCGTTAAGTTCTAGCAGAAACAGTGTCTTCATTCTTAAATTAAACGCATCAATTATTATCTGAACTGGATTGCATAGACGGTATAGGGCGGCAGATATATCAATAAAGCAATATCAAAAGAATCGATTATAGCCCTAGCAATATGTGTTCTATTAATTCAAAGGAAATATTCCCATCCGGCTGACGACTTCAAAATTGAAGCTTTAAAAATGAGGACTGAAAAATAATCAAGTAAATATGAATATAGAGGCCAGTCTACACAAACGAGAGGCCAAAATATGACTATATTTATACTGAGGATTTCAAAGACAAATTAAAGATACCGACATACAAAACTATTACATGAAATTAAAGAAACATAATTTAATCCGAATTTTTTATATTCATTTAAAGACGCAAAGCATTTTCAGTAGTTAATCTCAAGCCAGAGAGTTTATTTCAAAAGAAGATAACGTCCGTAGTCTCAGTCATGTCTGTTCATGCAGGTTTGCATGTTTTTACATGCATTCCTTCCAGTTCAATAAAAATGGTATTA
>RXXH01000207.1:0-12131 GCA_007844125.1 Sinonovacula constricta | reverse complement strand
CCTTCAAACTGACGTAAAGCCATACCAATTTGTCTTTCTGCACAAACATACCCCTTCAAACTGACGTAAAGCCATACCAATTTGTCTTTCTGTACAAACATACCCGTTCATACTGACGTAAAGCCATACCAATTTGTCTTTCTGTACAAACATACCCTTCAAACTGACGTAAAGCCATACCAATTTGTCTTTCTGTACAAACATACCCGTTCATACTGACGTAAAGCCATACCAATTTGTCTTTCTGTACAAACATACCCGTTCAAACTGACGTAAAGCCATACCAATTTGTCTTTCTGTACAAACATACCCGTTCAACTGACGTAAAGCCATACCAATTTGTCTTTCTGTACAAACATACCCTTCAACTGACGTAAAGCCATACCAATTTGTCTTTCTGTACAAACATACCCTTCAACTGACGTAAAGCCATACCAATTTGTCTTTCTGTACAAACATACCCTTCAAACTGACGTAAAGCCATACCAATTTGTCTTTCTGTACAAACATACCCCTTCAAACTGACGTAAAGCCATACCAATTTGTCTTTCTGTACAAACTATACCCGTTCAACTGACGTAAAGCCATACCAATTTGTCTTTCTGTACAAACATACCCGTTCAAACTGACGTAAAGCCATACCAATTTGTCTTTTGTACAAACATACCCGTTCAACTGACGTAAAGCCATACCAGTTTGTCTTTCTGTACAAACATACCCCTTCAAACTGACGTAAAGCCATACCAATTTGTCTTTCTGTACAAACATACCCGTTCATACTGACGTAAAGCCATACCAATTTGTCTTTCTGTACAAACATACCCCTTCAAACTGACGTAAAGCCATACCAATTTGTCTTTCTGTACAAACATACCCCTTCAAACTGACGTAAAGCCATACCAATTTGTCTTTCTGTACAAACATACCCCTTCAAACTGACGTAAAGCCATACAAATTTGTCTTTCTGTACAAACATAATAACCCGTTCATAACTGATGTAAAGCCAGATCAATTTGTCTTTCTCTGTAACAAACATACCCCTATCAAACTGAACGTAAAAGCCATACCAATTTGTTCTTTATGTACAAACATGACCCGTATCATACTGAAATACGTAAAGCCATACCAATTTGTCCTTTCTGTACAAACATACCCCCTTCAAACTGACGTAAAGCCATACCAATTTGTCTTTCTGTACAAACATACCCGTTCAAACTGACGTAAAGCCATACCAATTTGTCTTTCTGTACAAACATACCCTTCAAACTGACGTAAAGCCATACCAATTTGTCTTTCTGTACAAATACCCGTTCAAACTGACGTAAAGCCATACCAATTTGTCTTTCTGTACAAACATACCCGTTCAAACTGACGTAAAGCCATACCAATTTGTCTTTCTGTACAAACATACCCCTTCAAACTGACGTAAAGCCATACCAATTTGTCTTTCTGTACAAAGATACCCGTTCATACTGACGTAAAACCATACCAATTTGTCTTTCTGTACAAACATACCCCTTCAAACTGACGTAAAGCCATACCAATTTGTCTTTCTGTACAAACATACCCCTTCAAACTGACGTAAAGCCATACCAATTGTCTTCTGTACAAACATACCTGATCATACTGACGTAAAGCCATGCAACGTTCATAATGCTTCTCAAGACATACCTGTTCATACAGCTTTCAAATCATACCCGTGCTTTCTGCAGTCAAACATACTCGTTCCGACTGCGGTCATATAATATCCGTTCAAAGTGCCGTTAAATCATATATACGTTCAACTGCCGATAAATCATATCCATTCGACCTGCGTAAAATCATAACAATTTGTCTTTCTGTACAAACATACCCGTTCATACTGCGTCAAATCAAATTCGTTCAAAATGCCGTCAAATCATATCCCTTCAAACTACCGTAAAATCATACCAATTTGTCTTTCTGTACAAACATACCCCTTCAAACTGACGTAAAGCCATACCATTTTGTCTTTCTGTACAAACAAACCCGTTCATACTGACGTAAAGCCATACCAATTTGTCTTTCTGTACAAACATACCCCTTCAAACTGACGTAAAGCCATACCAATTTGTCTTTCTGTACAAACATACCCGTTCATACTGACGTAAAGCCATACCAATTTGTCTTTCTGTACAAACATACCCTTCAACTGACGTAAAGCCATACCAATTTGTCTTTCTGTACAAACATACCCCTTCAACTGACGTAAAGCCATACCAATTTGTCTTTCTGTACAAACATACCCTTCAAACTGACGTAAAGCCATACCAATTTGTCTTTCTGTACAAACATACCCGTTCAACTGACGTAAAGCCATACCAATTTGTCTTTCTGTACAAACATACCCTTCAACTGACGTAAAGCCATACCAATTTGTCTTTCTGTACAAACATACCCGTTCATACTGACGTAAAGCCATACCAATTTGTCTTTCTGTACAAACATACCCTTCAAACTGACGTAAAGCCATACCAATTTGTCTTTCTGTACAAACATACCCTTCAAACTGACGTAAAGCCATACCAATTTGTCTTTCTGTACAAACATACCCCTTCAAACTGACGTAAAGCCATACCAATTTGTCTTTCTGTACAAACATACCCTTCACTGACGTAAAGCCATACCATTTGTCTTTCTGTACAAATACCCCTTCAAACTGACGTAAAGCCATACCAATTTGTCTTTCTGTACAAACATACCCTTCAAACTGACGTAAAGCCATACCAATTTGTCTTTCTGTACAAACATACCCCTTCAAACTGACGTAAAGCCATACCAATTTGTCTTTCTGTACAAACATACCCCTTCAAACTGACGTAAAGCCATACCAATTTGTCTTTCTGTACAAACATACCCCTTCAAACTGACGTAAAGCCATACCAATTTGTCTTTCTGTACAAACATACCCTTCAACTGACGTAAAGCCATACCAATTTGTCTTTCTGTACAAACATACCCCTTCAACTGACGTAAAGGCATACCAATTTGTCTTTCTGTACAACATACCCCTTCATACTGACGTAAAAGCCATACCAAGTTTGTCTTTCTGTACAAACATACCCCTTCAAACTGACGTAAAAGCCATACCAATTTGTCTTCTGTACAAACATACCCTTCAAGACTGACGTAAAGCCATACCAATTTGTCTTTCTGTACAAACATACCCCTTCAAACTGACGTAAAGCCATACCAATTTGTCTTTCTGTACAAACATACCCGTTCATAACTGACGTAAAGCATACCAATTGTCTTTCTGTACAAACATACCCGTTCATACTGGACGTAAAAGCCATACCAATTTGTCTTTCTGTACAAACATACCCGTTCAATACTGACGTAAAGCCATACCAATTTGTCTTTCTGTACAAACAGTACCAGTTCAAACTGACGTAAAGCCATACCAATTTGTCTTTCTGTACAAACATACCCGTTCAACTGACGTAAAGCCATACCAATTTGTCTTTCTGTACCAACATACCCCTTCAAACTGACGTAAAGCCATACCAATTTGTCTTTCTGTACAAACATACCCGTATACTGACGTAAAGCCATACCAATTTGTCTTTCTGTACAAACATACCCTTCAAACTGACGTAAAGCCATACCAATTTGTCTTTTGTACAAACATACCCCTTCAAACTGACGTAAAGCCATACCAATTTGTCTTTCTGTACAAACATACCCCTTCAAACTGACGTAAAGCCATACCAATTTGTCTTTCTGTACAAAATACCCCGTTCATACTGACGTAAAGCCATACCAATTTGTTTCTTCTGTACAAACATACCCGTTCAAACTGACGTAAAGCCATACCAATTTGTTTTCTGTACAAAACCCCCTTCAAACTGACGTAAAGCCATACCAATTTGTCTTTCTGTACAAACATACCCCTTCAAACTGACGTAAAGCCATACCAATTTGTCTTTCTGTACAAACATACCCGTTCAAACTGACGTAAAGCCATACCAATTTGTCTTTCTGTACAAACATACCCCTTCAAACTGACGTAAAGCCATACCAATTTGTCTTTCTGTACAAACATACCCTTCATACTGACGTAAAGCCATACCAATTTGTCTTTCTGTACAAACATACCCCTTCAACTGACGTAAAGCCATACCAATTTGTCTTTCTGTACAAACATACCCGTTCAAACTGACGTAAAGCCATACCAATTTGTCTTTCTGTACAAACATACCCTTCAAACTGACGTAAAGCCATACCAATTTGTCTTTCTGTACAAATACCCGTTCATACTGACGTAAAGCCATACCAATTTGTCTTTCTGTACAAACATACCCGTTCAAACTGACGTAAAGCCATACCAATTTGTCTTTCTGTACAAACATACCCCTTCAAACTGACGTAAAGCCATACCAATTTGTCTTTCTGTACAAACATACCCGTTCATACTGACGTAAAGCCATACCAATTTGTCTTTCTGTACAAACATACCCTTCAAACTGACGTAAAGCCATACCAATTTGTCTTTCTGTACAAACATACCCCTTCAACTGACGTAAAGCCATACCAATTTGTCTTTCTGTACAAACATACCCCTTCAAACTGACGTAAAGCCATACCAATTTGTCTTTCTGTACAAACATACCCGTTCATACTGACGTAAAGCCATACCAATTTGTCTTTCTGTACAAACATACCCCTTCAAACTGACGTAAAGCCATACCAATTTGTCTTTCTGTACAAACATACCCCTTCAAACTGACGTAAAGCCATACCAATTTGTCTTTCTGTACAAACATACCCCTTCAAACTGACGTAAAGCCATACCAATTTGTCTTTCTGTACAAACATACCCGTTCATACTGACGTAAAGCCATACCAATTTGTCTTTCTGTACAAACATACCCCTTCAAACTGACGTAAAGCCATACCAATTTGTCTTTCTGTACAAACATACCCGTTCATACTGACGTAAAGCCATACCAATTTGTCTTTCTGTACAAACATACCCCTTCAAACTGACGTAAAGCCATACCAATTTGTCTTTCTGTACAAACATACCCGTTCAAACTGACGTAAAGCCATACCAATTTGTCTTTCTGTACAAACATACCCTTCAAACTGACGTAAAGCCATACCAATTTGTCTTTCTGTACAAACATACCCGTTCATACTGACGTAAAGCCATACCAATTTGTCTTTCTGTACAAACATACCCGTTCAAACTGACGTAAAGCCATACCAATTTGTCTTTCTGTACAAACATACCCTTCAAACTGACGTAAAGCCATACCAATTTGTCTTTCTGTACAAATACCCGTTCATACTGACGTAAAGCCATACCAATTTGTCTTTCTGTACAAACATACCCGTTCAAACTGACGTAAAGCCATACCAATTTGTCTTCTGTACAAACATACCCTTCAAACTGACGTAAAGCCATACCAATTTGTCTTTCTGTACAAACATACCTGATCATACTGACGTAAAGCCATGCACGTTCATAATGCTCTCAGACATATCTGTTCATACAGCTTTCAAATCATACCCTTTCTTTCTGCAGTCAAAACATACTCGTTCCGACTGCGGTCATATAATATCCGTTCAAAGTGGCCGTTAAATCATATATACGTTCAAACTGCCGATAAATCATATCCATTCGACCTGCTTAAAATCATAACAATTTGTCTTTCTGTACAAACATACCCGTTCATACTGTCGTCAAATCAAATTCGTTCAAAATGCCGTCAATTCATATCCCTTCAAACTACCGTAAAATCATACCAATTTGTCTTTCTGTACAAACATACCCCTTCAAACTGACGGAAAGCCATACCATTTTGTCTTTCTGTACAAACAAACCCGTGTCATACTGACGTAAGCCATACCAATTTGTCTTTCTGTACAAACATACCCGTTCATACTGACGTAAAGCCATACCAATTTGTCTTTCTGTACAAACATACCCGTTCATACTGACGTAAAGCCATACCAATTTGTCTTTCTGTACAAACATACCCGTTCATACTGACGTAAAGCCATAAAATTTTGTCTTTCTGTACAAACAAACCCCTTCATACTGACATAAAGCCATACCAATTTGTCTTTCTGTACAACATAACCCCTTCAAAACTGACGTAAAGCCATACCAATTAGTCTTTCTGTACAAACATACCCGTTCATACTGACGTTAAGCCATACCAATTTGTCTTTCTGTACAAACATACCCGTTCATACTGACGTAAAAGCCATACCAATTTCTCTTTCTGTACAACATACCCGTTCATACTGACGTAAAGCCATACCAATTTCTCTTTCTGTACAAACATACCCCTTCAAACTGACGTAAAGCCATACCAATTTGTTTTTCTGTACAAACATACCCGTTCATACTGACGTAAAGTCATACCAATTTGTATTTCTGTACAAACATACCCCTTCAGACTTACGAAAAGCCATACCAATTTGTCTTTCTGTACAAACATACCCTTTCATACTGACGTAAAGCCATACCAGTTTGTCTTTCTGTACAAACATACCCCTTCAAACTGACTTAAAGCCGTACCAATTTGTCTTTCTCTACAAACATAACCCGTTCATACTGACGTAAAGCCATATCAATTTTTCTTTCTGTACAAACATACCCCTTCAAACTGACGTAAAGCCATACCAATTTGTCTTTCTGTACAAACCTGCCCCTTCAAACTGACGTAAAGCCATACCAGTTTGTCTTTCTGTACAAACATACCCCTTCAGAACTGACGTAAAGCCATACAAATTTGTCTTTCTGTACAAACATAACCCGTTCATACTGATGTAAAGCCATACCAATTTGTCTTTCTGTACAAACATACCCCTTCAAAACTGACGTAAAGCCATACCAATTTGTCTTTCTGTACAAACATACCCGTTCATACTGATGTAAAGCCATACCAATTTGTCTTTCTGTACAAACATACCCCTTCAAACTGACGTAAAGCCATACCAATTTGTCTTTCTGTACAAACATACCCGTTCAAACTGACGTAAAGCCATACCAATTTGTCTTTCTGTACAAACATATCCCTTCAAACTGACGTAAAGCCATACCAATTTGTCTTTCTGTACAAAAGATACCCGTTCATACTGACGTAAAGCCATACCAATTTGTCTTTCTGTACAAACATACCCGTTCAAACTGACGTAAAGCCATACCAGTTTGTCTTTCTGTACAAACATACCCCTTCAAACTGACGTAAAGCCATACCAATTTGTCTTTCTGTACAAACATACCCGTTCATACTGACGTAAAACCATACCAATTTGTCTTTCTGTACAAACATACCCGTTCAAACTGACGTAAAGCCGTACCAATTTGTCTTTCTGTACAAACATACCCCTTCAAACTGACGTAAAGCCATACCAATTTGTCTTTCTGTACAAACATACCTGATCATACTGACGTAAAGCCATGCACGTTCATAATGCTCTCAAGACATACCTGTTTCATACAGCTTTCAAATCATACCCGTTCTTTCTGCAGTCAAAACATACTCGTTCCGACTGCGGTCATATAATAATCCGTTCAAAGTGCCGTTAAATCATATATACGTTCAAACTGCCGATAAATCATATCCATTCGACCTGCTTAAAATCATAACAATTTGTCTTTCTGTACAAACATACCCGTTCATACTGTCGTCAAATCAAATTCGTTCAAAATGCCGTCAATTCATATCCCTTCAAACTACCGTAAAATCATACCAATTTGTCTTTCTGTACAAACATACCCCTTCAAACTGACGTAAAGCCATACCATTTTGTCTTTCTGTACAAACAAACCCGTTCATACTGACGTAAAGCCATACCAATTTGTCTTTCTGTACAAACATACCCGTTCATACTGACGTAAAGCCGTACCAATTTGTCTTTCTGTACAAACATACCCGTTCATACTGACGTAAAGCCCTACCAATTTGTCTTTCTGTACAAACATACCCGTTCATACTGACGTAAAGCCATAAAATTTTGTCTGTCTGTACAAACAAACCCCTTCATACTGACGTAAAGCCATACCAATTTGTCTTTCTGTACAAACATACCCCTTCAAACTGACGTAAAGCCATACCAATTAGTCTTTCTGTACAAACATACCCGTTCATACTGACGTTAAGCCATACCAATTTGTCTTTCTGTACAAACATACCCGTTCATACTGACGTAAAGCCATACCAATTTCTCTTTCTGTACAAACATACCCGTTCATACTGACGTAAAGCCATAACCAATTTCTCTTTCTGTACAAACATACCCCTTCAAACTGACGTAGAGCCATACCAATTTGTTTTTCTGTACAAACATACCCGTTCATACTGACGTAAAGTCATACCAATTTGTATTTCTGTACAAACATACCCCTTCAGACTTACGAAAAGCCATACCAATTTGTCTTTCTGTACAAACATACCCTTTCATACTGACGTAAAGCCATACCAGTTTGTCGTTCTGTACAAACATACCCTTCAAACTGACGTAAAGCCATACCAATTTGTCTTTCTGTACAAGCATACCCGTTCATACTTACGTAAAGCCATACCAATTTGTCTTTCTGTACAAACATACCCTTTTAAACTGACGTAAAGCCATACCAATTTGTCTTTCTGTACAAACATACCCCTTCAAACTGACGTAAAGCCATACCAATTTGTCTTTCTGTACAAACATACCCCTTCAAACTGACGTAAAGCCATACCAATTTGTCTTTCTGTACAAACATGCCCCTTCAAACTGACGTAAAGCCATACCAATTTGTCTTTCTGTACAAACATACCCGTTCATACTGACGTAAAGCCGTACCAGTTTATCTTTCTGTACGTACATACCCCTTCAAACTGACGTAAAGCCATACCAATTTGTCTTTCTGTACAAACATACCCCTTCAAACTGACGTAAAGCCATACCAATTTGTCTTTCTGTACAAACATTTCCGTTCATACTGACGTAAAGCCAAACCAATTTGTCTTTCTGTACAACATACCCCTTCAAACTGCCGTAAAGCCATACCAATTTGCCTTTCTGTACAAACATACCCCTTCAAACTGACTTAAAGCCATACCAATTTGTCTTTCTGTACAAACATACCCGTTCATACTGACGTAAAGCCACACCAATTTGTCTTTCCGTACAAACATATCCGTTCATACTGACGTAAAGCCATACCATTATGTCTTTCTGTAGCAAACATACCCCTTCAAACTGACGTAAAGCCATACCAATTTGTCTTTCTGTACAAACATGCCCCTTCAAACTGTCGTAAAGCCATACCAGTTTGTCTTTCTGTACAAACATACCCCTTTTAAAATGACGTAATGCCATACCAATTTGTCTTTCTGTACAAACATACCCATTCATACTGACGTAAAGCCATACCAATTTGACTTTCTGTACAAACATGCCCCTTCAAACTGACGTAAAACCATACCAATTTGTCTTTCTGTACAAACATACCCGTTCATAGTGACGTTAACCCATATCAATTTGTCTTTCTGTACAAACATTCCTATTCAAACTGACGTAACGCCATACCAATTTGTATTTCTGTACAAACATACCCGTTCATACTGAGGTAAAGCCATACCAATTTGTCTTTCTGTACAAACATGCCCGTTCATACTGACGTAAAGCCATACCAATTTGTCTTTCTGTACAAACATAACCGTTTATACTGACGTAAAGCCATACCAATTTGTCTTTCTGTACAAACATACCCTTTAAAACTGACGTAAAGCCATACCAATTTGTCTTTTTGTACAAACATGCCCCTTCAAACTGACGTAAAGCCATACCAGTTTGTCTTTCTGTACAAACATACCCCTTCAAACTGACTTAAAGCCGTACCAATTTGTCTTTCTCTACAAACATACCCATTCATACTGACGTAAAGCCATATCATTTTTCTTTCTGTACAAACATACCCCTTCAAACTGACGTAAAGCCATACCAATTTTTCTTTCTGTACAAACATACCCGTTCATAGACTGTGTAAAGCCATAGCAATTTGTCTTTCTGTACAAACATACCCGTTCAAACTGACGTAAAGCCATACCAATTTGTCTTTCTGTACAAACATACCCGTTCAAACTGCCGTAAAAGCCATACCAATTTGTTTTTCTGTACAAACATATCCCTTCAAGCTGACGTAAAGCCATACCAATTTGTCTTTCTGTACAAACATACCCCTTCAAACTGACGTAAAGCCATACCAATTTGTCTTTCTGTACAAACATACCTGATCATACTGACGTAAAGCCATGCACGTTCATAATGCTCTCAAGACATACCTGTTCATACAGCTGTCAAATCATACCCGTTCTTTCTGCAGTCAAAACATACTCGTTCCTACTGCGGTCATATAATATCCGTTCAAAGTGCCGTTAAATCATATATACGTTCAAACTGCCGATAAATCATATCCATTCGAACTGCTGTAAAATCATACCAATTTGTCTTTCTGTACAAACATACCCGTTCATACTGTCGTCAAATCAAATTCGTTCAAAATGCCGTCAAATCATATCCCTTCAAACTACCGTAAAATCATACCAATTTGTCTTTCTGTACAAACATACCCCTTCAAACTGACGTAAAGCCATACCATTTTGTCTTTCTGTACAAACAAACCCGTTCATACTGACGTAAAGCCATACCAATTTGTCTTTCTGTACAAACATACCCGTCCATACTGACGTAAAGAGCATACCAATTTCTCTTTCTGTACAAACAATACCCCTTCAAACTGACGTAAAGCCATACCAATTTGTTTTCTCTGTACAAACATACCCGTTCATACTGACGTAAAGTCATACAATTTGTAATTTCTGTACAAACATCCCCTTCAGACTTACGAAAAGCCATACCAATTTGTCTTTCTGTACAAACATACCCTTTCATACTGACGTAAAGCCATACCAGTTTGTCGTTCTGTACAAACATACCCCTTCAAACTGACGTAAAAGCCATACCAATTTGTCTTTCTGTACAAGCATACCCGTTCATACTTACGTAAAGCCATACCAATTTGTCTTTCTGTACAAACATACACTTTTAAACTGAGGTAAAGCCATACAATTTGTCTTTCTGTACAACATACCCGTCAAATCTGACGTAAAGCCATACCAATTTGTCTTTCTGTACAAACATACCCCTTCAAAAACTGACGTAAAGAAGCCCAGTACCAAGGTTTGTCTTTCTGGTACGAAACTTGCCCCTTCAGAACTGACGTAAAGCGCATACGCAATTTGGTCTTTCTGTACAAAGCAGACCCGTTCATACTGACGTAAAGAAGAGCCGTACTCACGTTTATCTTCCTGTACGTACAATACGCCCTTCAAACTGACGTAAAGCCATAGCCAATATTTGTTTCTGTAGCAAACATATCCGTTCAAACTGAACGTAAATAAGTCCAATACCAATTGGTGTCCTTCTGTCAAAAAACATTCCGTTCATAACTGACGTAAAGCCAAACCAATTGGGTCTTGTCTGTACAAACCTACCCTTCAAACTGCCGTAAATCCATACCATATTGCCTTTCTGTAACACAACATAACCCCGTCAAAACTGACTTAAAGCCATAGCCAAATTTGGGTCTTTCTTGACAAACAGACCCGTTCATACTGACGTAAAGGCCACAACCAATTTGTCTTTCCGTACAAACATACCCCGTTCAACTGACGTAAAAGCCATACCATTATGTCTTTCTGTACAAACATACACCCTTCAAAACTGACGTAAAGCCATACCAATTTGTCTTTCTGTACAAACATGCCCCTTCAAACTGTCGTAAAAGCCATACCAGTTTGTCTTTCTGTACAAACATAACCCTTTTAAAATGACGTAATCCATACCAATTTGTCGTTCTGTACAAGACATACCCATTCATACTGACCGTAAAGCCATACCATTTGACTTTCTGTACAAACAGCCCCTTCAAACTGACGTAAAACCATACCAATTTGTCTTTCTGTACAAACATACCCGTTCATAGTGACGTTAACCCATATCAATGTGTCTTTCTGTACAAACCATTCCCATTCAAACTGACGTAACGCCATACCAATTTGTATTTCTGTACAAACATACCCGTTCATACTGTGGTAAAGCCATACCAA
>RXXH01000339.1:0-101938 GCA_007844125.1 Sinonovacula constricta | reverse complement strand
ATAAAATAGGGCCCTTCTTCATGAATCAACAGAAAATACAGATGAGCTCGCTCTACTTTAAATCTATTCAATCACGATCTGCACTTTTTGCAAGTAGGTCTCTATCAAATGTGTAAACTTTGTATTCATGTATTTTACAAGCAAAAAGACCCAGCAAAGGGCTGTCAGTATAATGTCTTATGAACATTTGTAGCAGTTTAAAGGATTACTGTTTGACCTTCACCCTTCTCTCTTTCAGTACATAACATTGTTCATTGGACAATAACAACCGGCACAACCGCTCCTCTGTTAGATCAAATCGGCAACACATCAAAATTCTTGTGTCAACAATCTTCAGGGAGCGAAAAATCTTTTCAATTCAACTTCGGTCATACAAATTCAAAAACCAGAACCAACGTAGCAGAAAAAAGGAAGAAAAAAAACACTCAAAGATTGACAAATTGAAATCCCAACCAGAGAAAAGGGTGGGACAAGTTTTGTACAAACATAGTATTCATGCTCACATATCTGATTACAAGGCAACAATGACATTGCCATAATGGTACGGCTCTCTCCCAATGTATATAGAATTGGAGAAATAATCATTAACTTTGTGTAAATACACATAACTCAGGCCTTTCAAAGTCTAGGGACAAAAGACATGTTAACAAAAAGGAGTAGCTTGTGAAAGAACCCCACTTCATTAAATGTAAATAGTACAAAGGTTGTGTGAAGAAATTCATATTTGCTTATATTTCGATTCAAATAAGGGGACACTTATTTGGAATTAAATTTAATTTATTCTTTTAAAGGTGGTATCAGACAGTTTGGACCAAAAATTCTTTTATCAAATAACCAAATAAGTTGTTGCTTGAAAAGATCCTTTAAAATGTTGTTTATTGATGTCCTAGATCTGTGCGAACAGTCAAGCATAAACACCACGCATCATTGCAAACAGGTATTTCTTATCGGAGCCACACTGCAGAGACAGCTCTTTTTAAACTTAGACAACCATGTGACCACTTACTTTTGAAATCACGTATATAGTTATCCTGAAAATTTGCTCTGATGTCGATATCTATTTTTAGCAGAGAACACCATCGAGCTTTTTATAAAGCTGGAAAGAATATATATTCAGAGTGATATTCTTCACGATGAATTAGTAACGATTCGCCACAATAACGATTCGCCACAAAACGATTCGCCACACTTATATAACGATTCGCCACAGATGAATAATGAATAATGATGTTGACTATAGTGAGGAAAATATTGTGAATATTTATTATTTTTAATTAAAAAAAGTTATCGAAACGTTAATGAACCACATGTACTGTTGTCTTCCCAATCAAGAAAGTTATTCACACTTTTCAACATGTCGCCATCTTTCTAAGGGAGAGTTATCATCGTTAAACGTTTGTTATGTTTGCACTTGTCAATTAAGTGGCCAATTCCTGTTAATTAACCCCGAAGAATTCCTTTAATTAATTATTTTTACTATTTTGACGAATTGTTATTCATCTGTGGCGTATTGTCATGTGGCGAATCGTTATTGTGGCGAATCGTTAATATACTTCACGATTAGTTCGTCTCACAATTTAGTTACTGTTCAAAATTGTATTTATTAAGACTAAATTATGGGGTTTATACAAAAAATATGCCAAAATTCCTTAAAGCAGCGATTCGATATTGTTATATGTATTTGATTTGGTAAACTGTGCGTTACTACATTTAAGAGGACATCCCACACAATATACATAAATATGACATAAGACATGGAAAACAGACTAAACCAGTAGATCTATGATGTTTAGCAAAGTTTAAGTTTGTCATACAAGGTTCGACACTAACTTAATTTTGCAGGTGGTTCACATGACCTGTTAGCTATAAAAAGTACTGGTCTTTCTTTAAAGTATAGGTCCTTCCAATCCTGAATCCAGTTTTTATCTAGATATACATTCTCAACATATTGCCACATTATTAGCAGACTACATAGACGCTTGATTTCAAGCGTGTTTAAAATGTGGAATATGACCTCAGCGCTTTTCGGAAAATGTGTTCTTCCGCTTATTTGGAGACTTATAAAAAATGTAACAAATTTTTAAGATAATGTATAAATCATTATTTTATTTATTCTTTTGATATTTTTCTTCCATAAAAATGTTTGCATCGCATTTTAAAACCTTTTAAAAACCTCTTTTAAGAAGTTTGTAGAGGCTCGCAGAATGAACATATTCTCTTTTAAGCATCTTGGGAATCTGGACAAAATATTGTTTATCAAAATATTGTTTATTTTGTCAGGGTTTGTCGAAAAAATAATGTCAGCTATTTCATTGAAAATTTTATGCAGACTCTTTTGATAGTGAAAGGTGTTTGTCCGAAAGTGATTGTAATGTTAAGTTATGATGATTTAATCATATATATGTGTGTTTGTATTTTTTTCCTTTTTTGGGTTGTAGAGGGGAATGGGGGTTTGGTGGGGGGGGGGGATAGGTTAGTGAATACTAGTATCTATACAACTCGCCGAACACCTGTGATGTTGGTGGGATATAAAACAATAAATAAAACATTATTTGCCTCGTGCAAACATACAATTTTGTAACTGCTAGTTTGTTGTTAGAAAATTAAAATCAATATCATACAAAACAACAAGAAGACATGTTTATTATTAGAAATCCATCGATCATAAAAGGATGGGGCAGATTTAAAGTACAATAAAATATAAAACCACTCTATTTTAAGTTCTCTTGCGCCAGCCACATGCGGAATACAGCAGTTTTTTGTTTCCACATCCTACACAATCTCCCATGCAGATTTGTCGTTCGTTCCTCTCTCAGTGAATGTATGAGCCGATGGTAGAGAGTGCATCCTACAATCAACACTGTGTTAACTGACACTATTTCAGTAAAGAGAGACAACTCCAACAACAATACAAATGGCACATTGTTCACTGGTCTGGAATGGCAAAGTGAATTGTCAGTCATAAGAGCAGCCAATATTTACATAGCTGCATTTATTTATAACCCTTAATGTTACACACCTATATATTGCTAGAGACATGGCAGCAGATAGTGCAGATCCTGATCAGTCAGCTTCCATCTGGTGCTGATTGATCAGGACCCACACATCATGCCTAGGGATGATCAATTTTTTTATTTATTGAGTTTATCATCCCCACAACAGTTTTTCAGTTATCTGGAGATGGTGTCCATTTCAAGACGATAAAGTGCTGCCTTCACCGTGCATAGCATGCCATGAACACCTGGCAAGATAGCACACCACGTCACATTATCCTGAGACCAGGTCAACCAGTCGTGGGACCGCAATAGCTCGGGTGGTAGAGCGTCGGGTTGCGGATCGGGAGGCCGTGGGTTCAAACCCCAGCCGGGTCAAACCAAAGACTTTAAAGTTGGTAGTAGTGGCTTCCCCCCTAACGCTCGGGGCTAAGGGGACAGCATTACGCCTGACTTGTCGTTGTCAGTATAATGGACCGGCCGGGTTCAGTCCCTGGGCACCTCATAAGTGCCCCTGTGCTATAACGATAGAAATGTCGCTGCACAGTATCTGCTAAAATGCCGGCTAATCCCATCCCAACCAGTCGTGGAACTACTGTTATATTTGCTTGAGCATCAGCAAGGGAACTAAATCACTCCAATTTATACAATGTTGGTTATGTTGTGGCCAGGTATCGAACCTGGGGCCTCCCATACCTAGAGCCGACGCTCTACCGATTGCGTTACCAGGTCAGACATGATCCATTGCAGTAAGGCATGAGATATATTAATTTAAGTCCTAACAAGCAAGTTGACATGATGGAAAAATGGAATAAACACTGGATTAATATTCTATGACAACAAAGGTAAATGTAAGGCAAGGGAGATGAAAGAAGGTGACAGAAGACAAGGCTGAATAATGAGGTCACAGAAGGAGAAATGTCAAGATGGCAATAAAATAGATCATTTATGAATATTATAATATATTGTAGTATATAAACAAAACAGACAAAATAACATTAATTTCAGGTAAAGGTTACTTATTTTACAACAAAGATTTTAACAAGTAATGGCATAGACATTTTTATGCATCAAAAATGACAATGGAGATAAAAAAAATGAAGAAAATAATCATCAATTAGGCAAGTGTATGGTTTTTAAAGATTTTTTGGTGAATGTCAAGAGCATTCATCTATAAAGTCTAGTTTTTAAGAACATAGATTTGCTTGTGGACTTTACAACTATGAATTAATTATTCAGAAATAGCAAAAACTGGCTGCCAAAGGGAACATGAACACTTATCATGATATATTAACATATATTAATGTATTAATGTTAAACTCTTAGTTATATACTTATAATGACTTCATGCATAAAAAACTGAAAATAATGCTTAGGACACTTAACCAAATAGTGCTGATCCTGATCAAATGGCTCCAAGCAGGAACTGATTGATCTGGATCTATATTGTTTGCTTAACCCTGATCAGTTGCATGTTTTGGTTTACATTTAAGACCGATGTGTAGGTTTTGGGCACCTGTGGCATAGTGGTAGTCGCCGATTTGTAACTCCTCTTACTGCTTAGCCTCCCACTATGTGGGTTCGCGTCCCATTCTCTGCGAAGGACTTAATGTGGGAAGGTCTTCCAGCTGACCTGTGGTATACCGGTGGTTCTACCCAGACATTTGTCTGGGGTCTTCCTCCAACAACAGCAAGATGGACGTAATGTACCAGGACTTAATGTACCATTTTTGGATCGAATGTACCATATATAGAATATATAGGGAATAATTGTTAACGTTTATATATATTGTTTTTAGTTCAAATAAAGTTAAAACATGTTGTAAATTTGTGTATATGATATTTAAATGTGTATGTATTGAAATTTTAATGAGTTTTATTTAAGTAAAATGCATAAATACCTGTGTTTGTTCTATAAAGTAAGTGGTTATAAACCTATATTTTCGTAATTTAATCCAGTCACAAATGTGTTTTGTAATTAATTAAATTAAGATTGGAATGGATAACAATTTAATGTATTAGATTATTGTCCCACACATCTCCAAGTGATGTGCCAAGTGATGTGTTTAAACAATCATTGTGATTGTTGTTGTTTTTCAGTTATTCACACATTAATTTAAACTGTGAATGTTTTAGCACAATTGTGTAATTAAGGGTATTTAAAGTTTCAAATGGTCATGATTAAAGCATTAAAGATGTAAAAGTATGCTTTTGAATACAATTTATAATGGTTATTAATACGGCCATATGTGAGGGACACATGGGTGAATGGCCGAACCTGGAGACCCATGGACTGGTCGGTCTTCCGAGAGAGTGTTCGCACGAACAACAATCTCGAAGACTACCATCGTGGCATCAATGGGCAGGCGAACAGAGCATCACTCCCGTTCTACGTCATGGTACCTCTGCTGCGGGATGAGGCCAGGGACGTCACCATAACAGCCAGGCTGGTGTCTGAGAGTATGGTGACCAGAAACCAGCGCGAAATCTACAAAAACACTCACGGGCGCATCTTGGCGTTATGGGACACCTATGAAGATGATGAATCTTTCTCCACTTCAAGGCTAATCCGTGAGGCCAGCTACCTCACTGGAACCGGTCCTCTGCCCCTCGCCGATGACCGCCCGGACGACCAGTGACCAGTGACATTTACTGTGTGACATTGACTGCTATCGTGATATATATATGTGACAGGTTGATGTTTTTACGTTTTGTGGAGAAAATTACCTTTAAACTTTCAGTACTTTCAGTCCTTTGATTTGTAAGCTTGGCATGATGTTAATCCTTTGATTTCATTGGTTGACAAGATTAAGTAAGAAGCTTTGTGATTGGTAGTCAGTTCATATCTTCTCACTTTTACCGGGAACTTCAAAGTATACAGATATAAAGATTAGTGTAAGAATTGGACGTTGAAGTCTTATTTCTTTAAGTTGTATTTTAGTAACAATTAGGTTATGGTTGGTATCAGTCCTGTATCCATTTATGTTTATTGTATTGCTCTGACTGATTGGACCATGTAATCTTGCATTTTTATATTTTCCAATATTTAATATTAATTATAAATCTGGCTTGTCCCGTTTGCATTATTCTAACCTATCTATCGTCTACATGTTATCTTATTTATACCATGCACTTAATACTCTTTTAACCTGTTTGCAGTCGTAACATCTAAGGCACATCCTATGAAAGGTGTAATACAGACGCAATTTCAGTACCACATACTGGTGAGTTGTAACGTACAAGTTCAAGTTGTATAAGTTCTTGTTATATGAGTTTATGTTAATTTCTATCTTTTTGTTCCATGCTTTACATGTGAAGTTCACGTGTTATTATATTGTTATTATATTGCAAAGTAAATAAGATAATTTCGTTAAGAAACGAATTGTACTTGTTTGTGTCTAATTATTTTGTTAGAATGTGTTAACATGTCTATCAACGTTTGCTAAATGCTTATTTTGAATGTTTAGTAAAATGCCGCTAGCATTCTTGCTATTTACTATTTTGTAATAACATTGTTTTACTTATATATGTATGTTATTAAATAACCCCTAATTGACATTTATATTATACTAAGGGTTATTTCTCTTTGTTTATTTTCAGATTAAAATATCTCTGTATATATAATACTGACATTGTGTTCCTGAGTCTGTCTCACCCCAAATATATCAAACACAGAAGTATAACAAATGGCGCCCAACGTGTAATATAGACATGTAACCCACCAACAACCTACATTGGACAGCTCAGTGCGATCGTGCGTGTTCTGGATGGACTAGTGTACACGTGTTATTATTAGTGGAGAGTATACCTAATCTGTGCTTATACTGAAAGTACTATATCCTTACCTGGGGAATTTACTCCCACTGACCTGCACCATAATTATGTGCATTTAACTGTTATTCAAATGGCATATCTTGATATTGGCAGTCGTAATTATGATTGATATTTAACTTTTATCAATATATCGTATCTGGATTTTTGCCAGGGTGGAATATTTTATCAAAGTTTAAATAAACTGCATGTAAATCAGTAATTGATTAGAATTCACCGACTGTGAAAGATGAGACATCTTTTTGTCGTGCGGGAGGACACAGTTATATTTAGTTGAACCATCAGTGTGAAGTCGGAATTCTTGGTAGTGTTACGATAGTTCCAGCCGTACCCTGTCAGAGCCATATGATACATGACACAGTTATATTTAGTTGAACCATCAGTGTGAAGTCGGAATTCTTGGTAGTGTTACGATAGTTCCAGCCGTACCCTGTCAGAGCCATATGATACATGACACAGTTATATTTAGTTGAACCATCAGTGTGAAGTCGGAATTCTTGGTAGTGTTACGATAGTTCCAGCCGTACCCTGTCAGAGCCATATGATAATCCATCAACATTCTAGTTCTTGACGCAAGGATTCAACCGCGGAAGAAACTTTTACTGATCAGCCCACAAAACCTAGAACTTACGGTGTGTGATAATGACACAAGAGTAAACTGTTTTGATAACACTCATTCAGTGCTTAAGTGTAGGACATTGTGCTAGCGGCATATTAATCAGTGATTTAAAGTAAAGTAGTTGTGTTATTCACCAAAACAACGAAATCGTGAGTAGAAATATTTTATAGACTTTAATATTGAAGTTCCTTACATTGTTTATTATTGACAGTCTAGAAGAAATAATTTACTGGCTTGTAACTTTTATTGTTTCGCAGTCAGTAATTTTTCTAGTGTACTTTATTCTGTTGCTACCCGCAGTAAGTTTGTGAACTGTTGCAATTTAGGAATTTCACGTTATTATTAATAACCTCCTTTTTGATCTCTATTTCCTGTTTCTTACTCATTTCTAGCTCCACTAACATTCTCCTTTTTGACATTTCTTATATATCTGTAACTCATTGCGGACAAAGTGACAATCCAGAATTCAAAATAGAAATTCCTAAACACGTACACACAAAAAAAAAGTTGCTTGATTGTGCGGTCCTTAAAATCATCAGCTATTTATCTTGGCCTCTAAGTACCCGCGAGAAACACGCACATGACCTTACGAGTTGACATAATCAACGATTCCTAGATTTTCTTCTTAAGCCACGCTTCTTGTTGAGATTTGATTAAAATTTGTTCCTAAGTGATTTTCTCAAGTCTACAACGTCTAATTTTTCCAACACTACCATCCCGAAATTTTCCTTTTTAAGTTCTGTTTGGTCCTTTTAGTATTTTCAATTCACAAGGTTATTGTGAATATTAGATGAGGTAGGCGGAGCGATGTCGGTTTTTCATTGGCGCTAAAGGACATCTGCATGTGTAATTAACAGAGGTGCTATTTTTATCTCTCGGTTGACATTCTTTCAATTTAACCTGTGACGTCACTCAGTGTATTGAATTGTCCTTGAACTTGAAAGTAATTTTGACAGAAATCGCTAAAATACTTTGACAATTTAGTTGCGTACTTCGTAGTTTTATAGATTATTTAATAATTTTTTCACATTATCATTATATATAACTTGTATCAACAGGAAGTTTACAGTAGTTAAGTGTTTTATAGATCTACAGTGATATAATTCTTGATAAAAACATTGGCGAATTGTAATTTGGTCATTTTCGTTAGCATTACTTTACCTTGTGCCGCTAGAAAAAAAAAAAAAAAAAATAAAAAAAACAAAAAAAAAATAAAAGTAATTTTAATATAGTCAACTGTCTAGTTACATTATTACTCGGTGTGATTAGTTATTACTTAATTTAATTACTTAAAAGAAAATCTTTGGATTTACATTTAGAGCTATTACTGAATTTTGAGTTAGAGAAATTTAGTTATCAGTGTGTTAGATTTATAGTTGGTTATTCTTTTGATAATATTTACATTATACAATAATTTATTGAAATTTATCTGAATAAGAGCTAAAACCACCACCAACACCACAACAACAACAACAAAACAACTTTGTTGACATTTTTTAAGGTTACACTACACTAAATTCATCGAAAGGTTACATAGTACTAAAATTTCTTAAGATTTTGTGTTAAGACTAAAATAAATAAATAAATAAATAAATAAATAAATAAAAATTAATAAGTTTCTTTGATTTTAGATGATTATAAGTAAAGTCAGATACAATCATTACTACCCTTATTACTTGCTATTATTAAAATTATCTCTTGTTGATATAAAACATAATTGGAAAACTTTTGCTGACTTTAATAATTGATTGATTTGTGTCTAGAACTTTGAATTACACTAAAGTTACTGATTAGTCTGTTTAATATATATATACAGTAATAAAAGTGGTAACATGATCTATTTCTGTTTGTCACTAAAGTGAGCTTAAGTTAATTGTATCAAAACAGATTATTGTAATCAGTACCTTAGTAATCTATAATTGTAGTTGACAATTATAACAAAAGATAATTATCTTATGACTTAATAGTTTATTCGTCTTGTAAAAAGTATTTTAACAGTTAAATTTGATTTTATTCTAGTGTGTGACATACCATTCACATTTAAAATAAGATTGAGTTACATTTTTTTCCTAGTATTGGATTGTATAACATAGGCTTAAATAATTAATTTAATTTAATTAACCTTACACATTGAATTTTGGTATTCCAACTACAGAAATGTTGATAGTTTTTTTATTGTGATAAATTATGATTGAAACAAGTGTTACTGATACTAAGTAAATAATGGATGTAATTTGAAAGTGTACTTGCAGTACTCTATATTAAAGTACACAATTGTTAAACCGGGCATAGATTATGTGATCTTGTGTGGTGAAAAAGACAGAATATAATTGTGTTGATTATTTGGAATTAGAAAGAGGAACATTGCATTTGAAGATGTGTGATGCTGAAGTAGAGCATGAATACAGATAATAATTAAGACATTAATGCATAGGTCTTAGAGCTGTTATAACTTAGAATTAACTTCTTAAAAGTATATTTACTTGGAAAGTAAACAAAAAAAAATGTTCAGTCAAATTGATGACCCATCTGCGGAAGAGGAAAAGCTTGATGAAGCCCGTGCCATAACAGAGGAGGAGCGACAAATACTTATGCTTCTGCGAACTTTAAAGCTTAAACCGGATGTGGAAGATCCAGAGAAGGCAGCACGTCTAATCGAAGCTCTTGGAGGTGTGAAGCATGAAGTAAAGGAACCTGCTGAACCAAAATCTTCTTCTCATTCTTATCCAAAGTTTTCTATATTTTACGGCGAAGCAGGAAAAGGAGAAATATCATGGACTGGATTCAAGTTTGAGATAGAATGTGTGATCTCCGCAGGGACGTATACTGAAGAACAGATGTTGTTTGGAATAAGGAGAGCTGCAAAGGGGGCTGCTGCTGACAAGATCCGGAGACTGGGACCTGGTGTACAACTCTATAAACTGATAGAGAAACTTGAAACTTCATATGGCCTTGTTGATACAAGAGAAAGTATAATGAGACGTTTTTACACATGTGAACAAAATGATAATGAAACTGTTGATATGTTTGCCTCACGTCTAGAAGATTTATTTGACAAGGCAGTTGAGTTAGGAGGGTTGAAATTTAGTCAAACTGACATAATGAAGGACGTGTTTCATTCTGGGCTCCGGAAAGACCTAAAGACTATGACGGCATACCAACGTGACACTATTAAAGAGTATGATGCCTTTATGAAAGCAGTTAGAAAAGTGGAGCTAGATATGGGAGCTGTCAAAGCTGAAATGAAACCTTGTAAACCTGCAGTATCTGTTCAAAAACCAGAGGAATCCGAAACCATAAAACTTTTACATCAACTTAATCAGAGAATCGACAAACTAGAACAGGCACAACAACAAAAACAGATACATGAAAGATATCCATATGAACACAGAGGTGGATTTAGAGGAAGATATCAAGAAAGACAATATCAAGACAACAAAGGTAGAGGCAGCTGGAGAAGCAGAGGCACGTGGAATGCAAGAGGTAGAGACCGAGGTCAATACACCGATGACAGATATCATGACTCCTCGGACAGAACCTGCTTTGTCTGCAATAGAAAAGGACACTATCAAAGGGACTGCCCTACCATATTAGCACAGCTAGTATGTTCGAACTGTCATCAGAAAGGTCACCTTAAGAAAGACTGCCCAAACTAGTTAGTGCCCGTGTTGGGGGGTCGAACCAGGGCACCAATTTTCTTGATCCCAAATTAGTCGGTGATGCAAATGAAGCAAATATCTTTATAAACGACACACCCGTTAACGCATTATTAGATACTGGAAGCGTAGTAAGTATTGTATCTGAATCCTTTCATCAAAATAATCTAGGAGATGTTCAAATAAGACCAGTTGGAGACATACTAAACATTGAATGTGCTGATGGAGCAAACCTTCCATACAAAGGTTATATCGAAGCATCTATAACAACAGATCATGGACTTCCTAATTCAAAACCTCTACAATGCCTTCTTCTAGTTACACCGGACACTTCTTATTCGTACAGAGCACCTGTTATATTAGGCACAAATATACTCAAGGAATTGATGAACGGTTGCTCACAACATTTTGGAGAAAGATTCCTTCAAATTGCGGCTTTACATTCTCCTTGGTATGTTAGTTTCAAAACAATGGTGATAAGAGAAAATGAGTTAAAGAAAAAAAAGAACAGACTTGCAGTGGTCAAGTCTGCAGCAACCCACAAAATTGTAATAAGCCCAAATCAGAGTGTTGAAATCATAGGATATACAGACAAAACATTTGACCATCCAGTGACGACTGCTATCATCCAGGAAACTAAAGAATGTCCAACACCGTCGATCGATGTAACACCAACCGTTATAAATTACTATGGAAAGAAAAGACAAGAAGTCAAAGTAACCTTATCAAACCTCACAACAAACCCAGTAGTAATACAACCCAGAGCTATTATTTGTGAAATACAGCCTGCTACCCTAACTGAAGAGGTCTTCGACCGACTTGAGAAACAAACCAACAACTTAATTGATTCACTCAACATTGATACAGATAATATCTTATCTTCAGAACAAAAATACACGTTAACAACACTTTTAAGGAAGCATAAAGACATTTTCGCAACGGACGATACAGATATTGGAATTTGTAATAGGATTAGACATAGAATAGACTTGACAACAGATACACCATTTAAGCAGAGACATCGGCGTATACCACCTTCGATGATTGATGAAGTCAGAAATCATATAGAGCAACTACTATCAGCAGGAGTGATAAGACCATCCAAATCACCATACACATCTAACGTTGTTCTAGTGGGCAAGAAAAATGGACAATTAAGACTCTGCATAGATTACCGCCAACTGAATAGTATCACTATTAAGGATTCATTTGCTTTGCCACGCATGGAGGAAATCTTTGACAGTCTTCAAGGCGCTAAATACTTTACGACTATAGATATGAAGTCAGGCTACTACCAGATAGAAGTAGAGGAAGAACACAAGGAAAGAACAGCTTTTACAGTAGGAAACCTTGGATTTTTCGAATATAACAAAATGCCGTTTGGTCTGAGTAATTCACCGGCCACTTACCAAAGAATAATGCAAGAAATCATAGGAGACCTTAACATGAAGATCTGTTTAATATACTTGGATGATTTAATTATTTTTAGCAACTCGTATGAACAGCATTTAGAACGCCTAGACACCATTCTTTGTAAACTAAATGAAGCAAACCTTAAACTTGCACCAGAAAAATGCTACTTCTTTAGACCTAAGGTTACATTTCTAGGTCATGTCGTGAGTGGAGAGGGTGTAGAAACAGACCCAGCAAAAATAGAAAAGGTGAAGAACTGGCCTACACCATCAAACTCAGATGAGCTTCGTTCATGTTTAGCTTTCGCGGGATATTATCGCCGTTTCATTAAGAATTTCAGCGACATAGTCAAACCTTTGAGCGAACTTTTGCCTCCAACTTCAATAAAGAAAGGCTCGAAAGCCAAGGGAAAGGTTGAATGGAAGTGGACGAACAAAGAACAATCAGTATTCGAACATATCAAGAAATTACTGTCAACCCCTCCTATTCTAGGATACCCAGACTTTACGTTACCTTTTGAACTTCATACCGATGCCTCCAGTAAGGCTTTGGGAGCCGTCTTGTATCAAACCCAAGATGATAAAAAACGGGTTATCTCTTATGCAAGTAGAGCTCTCACAAAGTCAGAACGCAATTATAGTGCTTTTAAGCTGGAGTTATTAGCTCTTAAATGGGCTGTTACCGAAAAATTTAGCGACTATCTGGCTACAACAAATTTCACTGTACTAACAGATAACAATCCATTAACGTACATATTGACCAGCGCCAAGCTTGACGCCACTAGTCAACGCTGGGCTTCGGCTCTTGGTGCTTATACGTTTGACATTAAATACCGAGCTGGACGAAACAACCAAGATGCAGATGGAATGAGTCGATATCCATACGACAAAGTGATCGACTCAGATGAAGTAGAAAGAATCAGTATAGAAGACCAAACTGTAAAAGCGATTTGCTACAGAACATCTGAACCATTTATAGACACCTTCCCAGTTATGGTAAATCTTGTAGAAATGACAGAAGACATGGGACAGCCTCTGGCGCAAAAAGAGATGCGAGAAATAAGAAAGGCACAGAGAGCAGATCCTTTGATTGAAAGGTGGAGGAGGGCAGTTATAGATCAGAAAATACCATGTACTTATCTTGTTGGTCAAGATCTAACTATGAAGAAACAGTTTAAAAATCTTCGTATGAAGAGAGGTATTTTATTTAGAGTCATGCATGAACAAGATGTGGACATAGAACAATTAGTAATTCCTAAAGAATTCAGAAAAGATGTGTTAGTTGCCTTACACGACCAATTTGGACACCCAGGACAAGATAGAACTGTAAGATTGATAAGGGAAAGGTATTACTGGCCAGGAATAGCAACTGATGTGAAAGAATGGATTGAAAAGTGTGACCGATGCATTAGAAGAAAGGGCAGCATAGATAAAGCTCCATTAGTCAACATCCACACTTCATACCCATTAGAACTTCTTTGTATAGACTACTTAACTCTTGAACCTGCAAAAGGAAATATCCAGAACATACTTATTATAACAGACCATTATACCAAGTTTGCACAAGCTATTCCTACAAAAAATCAGACAGCTAAAACAACAGCTGAAGCTCTTTACAATGGATTTCTTGTTCACTATGGTATCCCAACGAGACTGCATTCTGATCAGGGAGCCAACTTCGAGAGTCAGATTATTTCAGAACTTTGCCGTCTTACAGGAATACAAAAGAGTCACACTACACCATATCATCCTCAAGGAAATGCAGGTCCAGAAAGGTTTAATCGAACACTACTTGGAATGCTGGGGACTCTGGAAGAAGAAAAGAAAGAAAACTGGAAGAGATATGTAAACAGCCTAGTTTTTGCATACAATTGCACTCCACATGATACAACTAGGGCTTCTCCTTACGAACTTCTTTTTGGACGCAAGCCAAAGTTACCAATAGATTTGGTCTTTCAGCATGCATGTGAAGAACCTGTAAACCACAGCACAGAAGAATATCTTGAGGACTTGCAGGACAGAATTGTAAAGACTCATGAGATAGTAAAGGAACACATCAAGAAATCCAAAGAAAGACAAAAGAAGTACTATAATCTAAAGACAAAACCAGTTCAGATCAAAGTTAAAGACAGGGTTTTAGTTAAGAAATTAGCCTTTGAAGGAAAACACAAGATTGCTGATCGATTTGAAGAAAAGTCCTACATTGTCGTTGAACAGCCAAGACCAGACATACCTGTATTTAAAGTGAGAGAAGAAAACAGTGGAAGAGAGAGAACGCTACATCGGAACAACTTGCTGTTGGTGGAACACCAAACAGATGCTTATGAGGAAGACTATCAAGACAAGAATGAAACAGAAGAGAATAACAAAGAAGAGATAACAAACAGGGATGCATCCAATGAAACAGTGACACAAAAGAAGGTTGAAGATGTTACGGAAGATGACTCAGAGGAAGACAGTGAAGGTGATGGTGATACAGTCAATGTATACTTATATGGGGACGCCCGTAGACCCGAACTGGTAGAGATGAGTCAAGATAAAGATCATAGAGATCAAGATAATAGATTGAGAGAAATTAGAGAAACAGACCAAAAGAGTGATGTAGCTAATGTTGGTAATACAGATGAGGTAGAAGAGTTAAACACTAATGAGGTTAGTGCTATGCCTGTATATGAAGATTCCTTAGGATTCAACTCAATATCAGAAGATCAGACAACGATGACGAATCAAGACACAATACAAGATAATCAAGATCAGTCAATACAGACGGAAATTAAAGATATAGACAGACAAGAAGAAAGAGGGACTACAGAATATGAAAGAGAAGAGGCAGATATTAATCCAAGTGGAGATGCTGAACAAAATCACAGACCGGTACCTCGTCCAAGACGCACAACGCGTGTATCCAAACCACCAGCTAGATACTCTGAATATCAATTATACAGCAACCAGCCAGTGGACAGAAAAATTCAAACCCTTAACACACTAATGAAGTCAAGCATCTTACAGCATATGGACAGTGAGATGGCTCACAAAATTATTTCAACAATAATGAATTCTTAAAATATAATTTAACCAAATCGTGTATTATAAATGTATGTATTTTATGACGAGTCCTGGGTAAGACTTTAAACTGCAACCGCTACTGAAGTCCCTTGTGGACTATGGGACAGAATGAGATTACCCAGTATCAGTAGTATCTCCGGGTTGCTTCTAGCTAAAGCATAGTACCCGTTAAGCTTCCAAGTCAGGATAACAATATTAAAAGATCGCACCCCTTCAATTATCAACGGCCACTATGAGGCCATAGTTTTGTCAAAGGGGAGAGCACGTAAATATTGTGGATATTGTTGATAAACATTGTATTTTAATTGATTGTATTATTTTGACTTTCTTAAATTTTTAACATATTTAAGGACGATAGTATTAATTTGTATGACATATCACAAATATCTTAAAACATACGTGTAACAAATTTCTTTGGCACAAGGTAAAGAACTGTTTTCTAAAGAAGTTTTAGATACAGTGGTGTAGGAATTTAAAAAGTGTGTTTATACTTACTTTTGTGACAAGGGTTTAAAATATTGTTTATATATGGATAATGTAGTTTTGTTGAAATAGTAAATGACGGGACGTCATTTTACCTGGTGGGGGAGTATGTGACAGGTTGATGTTTTTACGTTTTGTGGAGAAAATTACCTTTAAACTTTCAGTACTTTCAGTCCTTTGATTTGTAAGCTTGGCATGATGTTAATCCTTTGATTTCATTGGTTGACAAGATTAAGTAAGAAGCTTTGTGATTGGTAGTCAGTTCATATCTTCTCACTTTTACCGGGAACTTCAAAGTATACAGATATAAAGATTAGTGTAAGAATTGGACGTTGAAGTCTTATTTCTTTAAGTTGTATTTTAGTAACAATTAGGTTATGGTTGGTATCAGTCCTGTATCCATTTATGTTTATTGTATTGCTCTGACTGATTGGACCATGTAATCTTGCATTTTTATATTTTCCAATATTTAATATTAATTATAAATCTGGCTTGTCCCGTTTGCATTATTCTAACCTATCTATCGTCTACATGTTATCTTATTTATACCATGCACTTAATACTCTTTTAACCTGTTTGCAGTCGTAACATCTAAGGCACATCCTATGAAAGGTGTAATACAGACGCAATTTCAGTACCACATACTGGTGAGTTGTAACGTACAAGTTCAAGTTGTATAAGTTCTTGTTATATGAGTTTATGTTAATTTCTATCTTTTTGTTCCATGCTTTACATGTGAAGTTCACGTGTTATTATATTGTTATTATATTGCAAAGTAAATAAGATAATTTCGTTAAGAAACGAATTGTACTTGTTTGTGTCTAATTATTTTGTTAGAATGTGTTAACATGTCTATCAACGTTTGCTAAATGCTTATTTTGAATGTTTAGTAAAATGCCGCTAGCATTCTTGCTATTTACTATTTTGTAATAACATTGTTTTACTTATATATGTATGTTATTAAATAACCCCTAATTGACATTTATATTATACTAAGGGTTATTTCTCTTTGTTTATTTTCAGATTAAAATATCTCTGTATATATAATACTGACATTGTGTTCCTGAGTCTGTCTCACCCCAAATATATCAAACACAGAAGTATAACATATATTTAAATGATGAAGTGTTGTATTGTTTTTAATTATTTTTTACTATTAAAGTTTATTGATAAATTATTTACTTAAGTAAAACAATCTTATAATTTCTTAATCACATTGAACAATTGTTAATAACCCATACAAGACTTGTTGCTTATTCTTCAAACAGATTTATAAATGGTTAAAAAGTAGCCTGTCATATTAACAAACAGGTTTATCAATTAACAAATACACAACAGAATGCCCAGGGAGATTTTCGCACCTAATAATCACCCCTCAATGGGGTCCTCCACACTGAACAATAGGCCTACCATAATCCCCATATAAACTATAGATGGTACATTCGATCCAAAAATGGTACCTTAAGTCCTGGTACATTACGGTAATGGTACATTAAGACCAGCACCCACTGTAATGGTCATAAATGGTTGCTGCGATGTATTTCAAAAACAAAGGGTAAGCTGTTCAGTATGCAGGACCCTTAATAACTTCAATTAGCAAATTTACAGGTAACTATGCACTAAAAACATGGAATGATTAAACAAGTTTAATTATAGAAAATGATATAGGCATGATTAAATAGGTAATAATGAAAATGTATGGTATAAATTAAGGGCAATTTACATAGTGCATCACTCTTTAATGGAAGGTTAGATGTTCTAATCTTATTATCAAATGACATGAACCAGGTTTAATTATGCATTCTTGCAAATAAATGCAAATAAATAATGACTCTTTCAGCTTATACAATATTTACACAGGTCTAGTTGTAACCACAATGACCTAGATTAAGCTGCCATTAGTAGAGAACAATAAAGCAATCTTCCCTCCCTCAAAACTGCATTCGAACAATTATTCACTACGACAGCTTTGTAATCACAGTGGGGCATGTGGAATCTTTAACCAGTTTTTACAGATTCTGTTGCAAATTATTTCAGAACTATAAAAAGTTTATTGCAATAGCTTTCATTATCTGGCTAATAACAGATACACAAAGCCAAGTTCCCCATGGGCAAGAGAGTCCTCAATAGTTGTGTATAGATCAAATACACTGACCTAGAGTTTCAATCTCCCATGCAGAGTTGTCGTTATGAGCCGATGGTAGAGAGTGCTAGAGTTTATCACTCGGATCACGCTTCGGTGATTCTACGTAATCTGTATCCGAAGCTTGCCGGAGATCGCCGAGTAGGTACGATTTAGTGTTTATAGCCTATAGTGAATACCAGATTGCGGGGGTCATCTCAAACAACTACTTGCGACCAGATTACTGGGGAACATCTCAAAAGGCATAAACAGCTATTCCAGACAGAGAACGGGGGTCATTTCAAGCAACTTTGTTTTATCTTACTTGTTAAGCAACAAATTGTCTACTGTTATTTGCTATAAGCATTTTTGGCATTAATTTATTCTGAAGCTAGTTTTGTCAGTGTGACTTAAAAAACAACAATAACACAATTACCGACCCAAGACAACCCAACCATATGAAGCTGCGCAGTCTGACTTGTCTGATGCCTCTGGGGGTTCGAACCCTGACAAATGCAGGACTGCCATGTTAAGGACCCCTTAAAACTGATTCGCTGCTTAAACAAGAGTCAGGACACAGCAAATATTCTCTATATAAAATGGAATAATAGACAGAATTGAGAAGTCCTAGGTTTGATTCCCAGCCACTAGTACTTGGTTCTTGAAGTATGGTTATGAGATTTCGCTGTGGCCATTTTTCCCTTCCTCGGTTCATGTAGGGCAGTTATCAGTTACTGGCGATGGTATGTGCTCTGTACTGGTTATCTGCCTCACTCAGCCAGTGGACTGTTTTTTTTTTTCTTAAGACTGCTATTACTCTATTAAAAATTGGAATCTCTTGCCATTATAATACATTTTCTTACTGGTTTCAGTTCGTAGAGATGTCTACCCACATATCACCCAAATAGCTGCCAGACATGTCAACATCGAGAAGAGCTTCAACTGCTATGTGTTGCCCAAAATGCCAATGAGTGCCTCAGCAGAAAGAGTGACAAAAATTGTTGTGACAAATGATAGTGATATGTGTGTTGATGGTGTTCCTGTGAAACCAAAACCTCTACACAAAGCTCTTAGAGAGTTTTTCACCTGGATGAAACGGTTTCCAAATGTAGTACTTTTAGCGCATAATGGAAAACGCTTTGACTTTCCAATAATCGTTAAAGCCTGTGAAGCAACTGGAATGTATGATGAGTTATGTTCATGTGTCTTTGGTTGTGTAGACACTTTACCAGTTTTTAAAAATATCTGGCCGAAAAGTGAGTCTTACAAACAGGAACATCTTGCTCACACTTACCTCTCCATAGAGTACAATGCTCACAACGCAATGGATGATGTCATTTGTTTATCTGACCTCATCAAGTATGCCATAACTCAAGATAGCAAGTGTGCTATTCAGAAGAGTTTCTCCCTTTGTGATGTTAAAAACAATATGGAATCCAACAAAGAGAAAAAGAAAAACTTGCCATCAATGTCTCTCCTTGTATCAAATGGTGTCATGAAGTCATCGACTGCGGAAAATGTTGCTAACTCTGGGCTAAACTATAAGCATTTACAGACAATTTTTCTGCGCAAAGGAGAAGATGGTCTCTATAATGTTTTCACCATGAGAAATAGTGATGGCTTGCCGAGAGTAACAAATGCTAAAAGAGTGTTGGAATCTGTTATTCCAAAATTAGTTTTACACTTTGAAGGCCAAAAGTAAACTTGTCCTACATGTCTAATAAAATGGCACATATCCCAGGAAACAAAGAAAATACACAAATTATATAATTACAATCATAATATCAACCCATTAGTTTGTACCATTTTATTTGTTTGTTAGCACTATGTTCATGTATTAGATTCTATCTCTTGATTATTACACCCCCATAGGGGGGCTACATGTAAATAGGAATCATGATTGAACGTTATGCCTGTAAAGTATCGACCAATCTTGATGAAAATAGGTTATGTAGCATCCTTGCATTTAACCATACTTTGGGGTAGAATTAGAAGTCAGTAGGGTTTAGGTCACTGTTACTTGAAATAGGAAATCGGCCTCAAGGTAAATTCATGCATATTGGTTACTAAAAAGTTGAAAAGTAGTAAATAATGACTTTTTAACAGTTCTCTTGGAAAAATCGTCGTGGAGTTTTAAGGATGGGGTACCTTTTTCATCAATTTGTCTAAAAGAAAAGGTATGGTAAAAATTCTTGATTTTTATATATTGTATACACTCTTAGCAAAATTTTGATACCAAATTTGTATGGTTGCAGGCATAATAAGGTATATTTTTCTGACTTTGAAAAAAAAATCGATGAAAGTACTGAATTCCGGAAATCTGCCTTTTTGTACCCAAATTACTGAATATTTTTGCAAATATTTTCAGGAAACCTGATTCACTATTCATGAAATGTTGTTTTTTTTGTTACAATATATACATTGGTGAATAAAATACATGCTTAAAAGAACAAATTTCTTGGTTTTGTCGGGAAAAAATGTGTATTTTGCAGAATGGGACTTTGGATTATGTGGCTGATAAATTGTTGAAATGACTTTTTTCCAAAAAATCTTATAACTTCTTTATTTTACGGGGAAATCTTTTAACATTTCACTTTTAGATGCACAATATAATGCCATTTAAGAATTAAGTATGCAAAACAAGATTCTTGACATTGCGCATTACACAGGTCTTACCATAAAACATGAAACAAGATAGAGGTCATAGACAAAACCACGCCCAGATTAAAAACTCTCCTGCATCTTTGAAAGGCCTAACAAAAATACTTTTGTATTTTTTTTTACCAACAGGAAAAACCTTCCCTATCTTTCCCTACCTGAATAAAAACCACCCTATCCCACCAGTGCAAAAAATATCAATGTATAAATTTTCTGACATTTTATGGGTTTAAACTGTTATGAAGTAATAACCCACTGAAAGTATTTTCTTTCTTTCTTTCTTTTTTTGATAATGGAAAAAAAATCTTAAATACATGGAGAAAAAGAGATCTTTGAGTGATATATTTAAAGTTATTATTTAATTCTCCTCTTTGAAATATATATGAATGTAGGGTGCTATTTGTTGCAACAGAGCAAGAAAAATATTGGCGTGTATTCTTAAGGACACAATTGCTCTTCAACACATAATAAATTATGATTGCACTCATCAAGCCCTGCTGAAAGAAAATTGTCCCTTTTACCTGCCTAGAAGGATGCTAGTTCTCACGTTAGGTCAAACACCAAATAACTCTGACCTTCAAGTCCATCTAATTCATCCCGATACAACATGTCACATATATATTGTTGAGTTGTGAAAACATGGTTTGTCTACAAAGTCGGATCTAATGCACACCTTCCTTGTTTGTTTAATTGATGAATTAGTGTTTTCAATAAACGATTGCAGTAATAGCATGATTCAACTAGCCATATATTTGTAATTAGCATTTAAAATATTTTAACTCAAAAGTTATAATAATAGATGAGTACGATCCTGAAAGGGATGAATTAAAATAAAATGTTTCACAAACGTTGAGGTGTCTTACAATGAATTCCGACTAAATCTACTAGGGAATGTAGAACAGAGTCATCTTGAATTGAATGTCTATTAATCAAAAACTCGAAAACATCTCTCAGGTCACCGACAATGCGGGAATCCTTCAATTTGGCAGGCATGACTGAAATTCTTAATTGTGAAGAGTCAATTTGCTTAAGGGTACACTGTACTAAAATACCGGTACGACTAAACAGCAAATAGTCACAAATAGTCACAAATAGTCGAATGACTAAACAGCGTATGGTCGATTACAGGCTGATATATATGTCACCGGTGTTTTCTTGTTTACATGTATATTGTACTATAGTCCGTTTTGTTATTGTCCGTCTCGTTATTGTTGGGTAGTTTGAGACCTATAGTCTGTATGTCGTCCGTAAGGTCCGTGCATCTGTCTGGGTCTGTTCTGCGTGATGCACGATGTGGCGAAACTTGTAAAACCTGTTCTTGTCCGTCTGTATGTCTTCATATATGTTAAACGTGAGAGTGAGATTTTGTACGAGAGTTGGGAGTTTTCTTTTCAAATCTTAAAACCACATTCATTCATTCCACCCGCCTCTCACCATACGACAACATATACTTAGTTGGTTTATACCATTAGTTTTGCAATAAACTAATATAGTACCAGTTCTGTTTGGTAAGTTTAGTAGACCCATTATTTCAATTAGTGAATGATGTATTATGTATTTAACTTGTATTGTTTGAATTGGTCTATTTCTACTTTGCAATGTGTGAATATTTGCATTGTTAAATAATGAATTGGTATATTTTAGCCAACTATGGCAGTGTTTGATAAATTGTCTGTATTATGGTTATTTTAAATTACAGGTTCTTGTGTATGTAATAAAATACTAAACCGTATACGGACTGGTAAAGTCAATTTGCCCACCACGACCCGTAACATATAGGAAAAGGCTCCATGTTTTCGCATATTGTAAATGTTCTTTTGCATTAGAAAAAGGTCATTTCGTTGGTTTGAGAATCCAAACAGAAATGTGCATAAATAACGCAAAAACGGTGACAAATAGTAACGAATAGTCAAATGACTAAACAGCGTAAGGTCGATTTCAGGCAGTTATATTGGCATAGGCTTCGTGTTTTCATTTATCATAAATATATTTATTATAAATAAGAAAAATGATCTTTTGCACTAGAAAAAGGTCATTTCGTTGGTTTGGACCGAAATCTAAACAGAAATGTACATAAATAACGCAAAAAACGGTGACAAATAGTCACGAATAGTCAAATGACTAAACAGCGTATAGTCAAAATTCAGTAGGTTCATTGGTCAAACTATACCTTTTGGATCAGTTTAAAGAATGTACTTACAATGTTACCGTATTTTCTTGCTAAACATTTACATGACCTCAGCGAAAATGTTGTGAAGTTAATAAAAAAAGTGCTGTAACAGCCACAAATAGTCGATCGAGCCGGCCCCTGGCCGCTCACAAATAGTCACGTTTTGAACCTGGTCTAATATTTAAAATGCTGTTATATATGCAAAGGCTCCATGGTTTTATTTATTGTAAATGTTCTTTTGTATTAGCAAAGTCATTTCGCTGGTTTGAGACCGAATTCTATACAGAAATATGTGCATAAATAACGCACAAACGGTGACAAATAGTCAAATGACTAAACAGCGTATAATCGATTTCAGGCAGTTATATTGGCATAGGCTTCATGGTTTCATTTATCATAAATATATTTATTATAAATAAAAAAAATGTTCTTTTGTATTAGCAAAGTCATTTCGCTGGTTTGAGACCGAATTCTAAACAGAAATGTGCATAAATAACGCACAAACGGTGACAAATAGTCACAAATAGTCAAATGACTAAACAGAGTATAGTCAAATTTCAGTAGGTTTATAGCTCAAATTATACCTTTTGGATCAGTTTAAAGAATGTACTAACTATGTTACCGTATTTTCTTGCAAAATATTTACATGACCTCAGCGAAAATGTTGTGAAGTTAATCAAAGAAAGTGCTGTAACAGCCACAAATAGTCGATCGAGCTGGCCCCTGGCCGCTCACAAATAGTCACGTTTTGAACCTGGTCTAATATTTAAAATGCTGTTATATAGGCAAAGGCTCCATGGTTTCATTTATTGTAAATGTTCTTTTGTATTAGCAAAGTCATTTCGCTGGTTTGAGACCGAATTCTAAACAGAAATGTGCATAAATAACGCACAAACGGTGACAAATAGTCACAAATAGTCAAATGACTAAACAGAGTATAGTCAAATTTCAGTAGGTTTATAGCTCAAATTATACCTTTTGGATCAGTTTAAAGAATGTACTAACTATGTTACCGTATTTTCTTGCAAAAAATTTACATGACCTCAGCGAAAATGTTGTGAAGTTAATCAAAGAAAGTGCTGTAACAGCCACAAATAGTCGATCGAGCTGGCCCCTGGCCGCTCACAAATAGTCACGTTTTGAACCTGGTCTTATATTTAAAATGCTGTTATATAGGCAAAGGCTCCATGGTTTCATTTATTGTAAATGTTCTTTTGTATTAGCAAAGTCATTTCGCTGGTTTGAGACCGAATTCTAAACAGAAATGTGCATAAATAACGCACAAAAGGGGACAAATAGTCACAAATAGTCAAATGACTTAACAGCGTATAGTCAAATTTCAGTAGGTTCATTGGTCAAACTATACCTTTTGGATCAGTTTAAAGAATGTACTTACAATGTTACCGTATTTTCTTGCAAAACATTTACATGACCTCAGCGAAAATGTTGTGAAGTTAATCAAAGAAAGTGCTGTAACAGCCACAAATAGTCGATCGAGCTGGCCCCTGGCCGCTCACAAATAGTCATGTTTTGAACCTGGTCTAATAATGTTGACGTTCTTGATCGCTCTGCACGCTTTCGTTTCGCTTGTAGTGGCTTTCTTCCGGCAGATGGCAGTCTGTTTACTGTACGTAATCCATCATGCGATACAATTAAATTAGGATTAAAGTTTATCGCATAAGCTGTTTGGAACTTTTTTGATTTTCTTTTCTTTTGTTCCTCGGTCAGTGGAGACCATGTATCGATGTCTGTCAAATGGTGTATAAATTTAGCTGAGAGTGAATAATTGCCCATTCCTCTTATCGCGCGACTTCGTTCATGTTGTTCGCTTGTTACGATGTCTTTAAATTTGTTTATAAATGTCGCCAGCTCAGTAATTTTCCATTTAGTTGCTGTTTTAAGAATGTGATTTGCGCTTTCGGAATTGTTGTTTGTCCAGTTAAATTTTACTTTTCCTTGCCGTACAGAATGAATTACATATGCATAAAGAATAGGATAAAATCTGTCTTCAAAATATGACATCAGTTTTTTCTCGCCAATCAAGCTGTCTTTGTCATTAATCGAATCTTTGATTGTCTGAAGACGATGATTAAGAGTGTCTTCGTCGGTTATTTCTTTAAGGCCTCCTTTTCCGAAAACACCTTCTAATATTTCTGATCTGTTCTTTAAGTTATATCCTACGATATCTTCCATGTATTTATTTAAATTTTGTTTTAAGTGTCCCGTACACATGATTTGAGTTGCCCCTGGAAGACATCGCTTAATTGCATTTTTCATAGATTTTTCCTCGTCTGTCCCAATAACTAAGTTTTCAATTTCACTGTCTGTAAGGTTATCCGCGATATCGTGGAGGAATGAGTTGTATGTTTTTGTAGTTGAGTTCGTATGTATGAATGTAGGCCCGAAACAAACTGAATGATCAAGAGTCGATCGGCGAATGACAGACAGGTCTTTGTATAGGCCTACGGTTGGTGTGACGTAAAAATCTCCTAAGTTGTAAGTTTTATCCATTCCCAAAACGGCATTTCCGCTGCAACAAAAACGTTAAAATCTGTTATTTGCTGCTGATTAAAAAGTGTAATTGTTGGTTGTTTAAGGCCATTAATGTGCTTAACGCTTTGTACGAAATCATCGTTTTTCGTCGTTTCGTCAACGTGCATAATTTGATCTGCTAAGTTTCCAAGTTCTGAAGGGTTTTTGCTTCGTTTAGTAGCTAAATACTTTAGATTTCTAGGTTGTTTATCATTTCTTTGTTTGTCGTAGTCCTCATTTACATCTTTATTCATTTGAATTTTTACTGCCTTGACCCCTACGTTTTTTAATTTAACTTTTAGGTGTTCTTTCACTTTCGGCTTAGTTCTAATATACTTTTGGTTTTGGGATTCATGTATAACTCGTCCATGTTGACATCTGTCTTCTGGATATGTTCATATATATTTAGCTATAGCCACATCGCTGTTTATTTCTGGCATTATGTTTGCTGTGTTTTCAAACCACGTTATTCTGCGCTTGAATTGTCCATCACTATTTGGTGAGTTTTTTAACGTTTGATAGAACCTGTGTACAATCATTATTTTAGAATCGTGCGGTTGTGGTTCTAGCGGGATATATTCGCGCTTTCCGCCAACTCTTTTCATCTCACAAAACTTACCTTTGTGTTTGTACAAGATAGTCCTCTTTCCAGAATGCACCAAGAAATGGATGGTCGGGGTAGTTTCGTTTTTCCAAGCACCAGTCATTCCAAAATTCGGATGGTTTTCCGGTTGCGCGTCGGCTCTTGTTTTCTTTGTTATCGATAAGGAAATACATACCATCCTTTCTACCAGTGGGTATTTCATCTAAAATTGAATAGGGGCCTTTCATTAAATCTATAATGGCATTTAGTTCCATAAAATCCTTAAGTGAACCAGACTGGAATTCCGTCACACTATCCTCATCATTGTCTTCATCCGTCGTCGGCGACGTCGGTGCGCAAAGCGCCGGAGCCTGCCCAGGCAAGCCTGAAAGGTCACTACCGACTTCATCGTCTTCCATTACGGTTTCAGTGTTGTGGTTCATAACATTAATAGCAGACGCCATCGGTGCGCAATGCGCCAGAGCATGAACAGGCGAACCCGACATGTTACTACCGACTTCATCGTTTTCTGGTAAGGGGCCCATTTCATTGCTGTGGTCCATTTCATCTAAAACAGCTGACTTCAGAGCGCAAAATAACAAACAATCACCATCCGGTGTACTTGTAAGAGCTACTTATTTGAAAAGTAATATCGAGCTAGAATGGTATTAGCAATTTGGTCTTGTCTAAGCCCACCGAAATCAGTGTGTAAACTGGTATCTACCTTAACGCGATTGAGAAACAAAATTTCTCTGTCTACAGTTTGGCGGAGACTTTTTATGCCTGATTTGGCCGACTGACATAATCTTTGTAAACCCATGAGATAATCAAATCTTTGATCAGTACTTCTACAGGGCATACATATGTAAGGTAACGGGACTGACTTTTTCCATACTTTCCTTTCTTCACGCCCCATGCCTTGACAAGCGAAATGGCTCCAAGTTCCACATGTCTCTCTGCAAATGTAAAGATCATTATTATCATTATCATAATCTTTATTACACACGAATAACAAATAATGCACTCGTCCTTAGGTCACTAATTAGTTACCCAATTTTGTCACTAATTCGTCACTAATTAGCTCTCGCGGCAAACTGTCATCAGAGCGGTGAGAGTACCTGTCACTTGTTAAATTAATGAATGAGTAGTAATCATTACATAAACTACACTCTGTTTGAGAAAAAGCTGTCAAGTCGAGATGTTGTATATAAATGGGTGCAAAAGTTAAGCAAAATTCATTCCGATGCTAGCGGGCAGACCAACTAGACGCATAAAATATCTGCCAACACTTCGCCGCACGCCACCCTCATCTAGCCATAACAACTCTTCCAAACTCCATTACCTACTTCCGTCGGCCATTTTTACAATTGTTTACAAAGCTAAGTACCCCTCCCACTTTTGGCCTTATTTCAGGTTGTGGTTGCTTGATCAAAATTCTAATTTGTCCTTCTGATTATCATAACATAATAAGATACAAGCAACCACCTTATTACTTACTACTAAAATATTTGGTTTTGTTTACAGCGTGAGGGTATATTTATTCTTGAAACATTTTCCCTTTGTCTCATAGCCCACTAGCGGAGGAATACTATTGACCACTATAACCTCCCAATACACACAAAACACATACACCATAGAGAATATAAAGAATATATAAACACCTGTGATATTTTAGTATTTTAATAGCATAGTATGCTGTGATAAATAGTTTAAAAATTAAACTTGTTAAAACTGTGATAGTCCATAACTGGACACTTATATTGGCACTTTCTCTTTTTATTTGTTTGAAATAATATAACATTTTAATTGATGAGAAGGAGTGAAGATCATCCTTTTAGTTACACAACCGTAATAGTACCAGCACAAAGTTATATATCGTGTTACCTCTGTTTTCACATAGTGGAAAACATTACAAGAGAGATATGTTCCAGTCCACCACTAGAGCGCAGGGCGGGGATCGGCAAAATCTCTCACCTTTGCTAGGGAGACCCAGAACTCCAAATCAGACACATTATATTAACAAAAGCACCTGGCCACACAAATTGATTATTCGGGCGGAGGGTGGGGAAAACAATCTGGGAGATTTATCTTTATTCACAATGGCCAGGGCCATAAATACTGAAATTGGCAAAGGTGTCAAAAGGGTGGTACCCCTTGCGTCTGGGGCCTACCTTTTAGAGATGGCGTCTGCCGAGGCTCTGATAGGCGTCCTGAAGAAAAAGCCTTTATCTTTGGCGGGGGTGGGCTGCGGAGCTCACTGCCGGATCACACAGCGAGGGGGTGATCCACAATATCCCCCCTCAACACAGACATAGACACAATACCTGAACACTTTGCATCCACATCCCCAAGCCAAATCATAACATCCGCATACCGCCTAAAAAACAAATTCGGCAGGGATTCAACAGCAGTCTTATTAAAATTTACAGGGAGGGAGCTGCCAACTCATGTCAAAATACGGGAAACCGACATATTATTTCCCGTTCAAGAGTATGCAGCCCCTCCACTAAAATGCTTCAGATGCCAGGGTTTCGGCCATAAATCACAAAGATGCCAGGGGCAACTGAATGTGCAAAGTGCGGGGGGGGGAGCATGGCATCAAACAGTGCACAGCGAAGTTCAACAAGTGCACAAATTGTCATGGCGCCCACACAACGAGCTATAGGGGCTGCCCCTCTTACATAAGGGCAGTCAAAGTGACTTGGCTTATGAGGAGAGAAGGAGTGGGGTGGCAGAAAGCCAACTCACAAGTGCCGCCCACCTCTTCCCACCTATACAACAGTGCATGCACTCCGTCGCCAGGTCAGGCCCCCGTGGGAAACCCAAGCCCTCCCCAGTCCCAGGGGAGGGTGGAGGGCCCCGGAAGGCCAATAAACCGCCTGGTGAGCGTCGCTGAGGGTAAACTCTGGCGGCACGTAGGAGACGGAAGACATGGAAGTTTCCAGATTCTGTGTTCCGTGCCCTAGGGTGGACCTCAGCGGCCCTCAGGGTTAGGGAGGTGTGACCGGGGGGTGAAACCACCCGGCTAACAAAACCGACGGTTCCGTGCACTCACCCCATAACAATTGAGGAGTGTGAAATAGAAACCAAAATGGTGGTAGAGGACGACGTAGTCCTGCTGTCGGACGGGGATGAGTCTATTTCAATATCATCCCTGTCGGATAGCAGCAGCGACTCCGAATCTGAGACAGATCCCGACGAAGTCGAAGACTGTCTGGATGGTGAGTCCCTGCCTACCAACAAGGTTGTCCCTGTTGCCACAGGGGAAGTGGACTTATCACCTCAACCAATGAAAAACGGTGAGGTGACACCCACAACCCCCCCCCTCCAGTGACAACAGAGACAGCCCTACCCTCTAGAGGAGTGGATAGAGCAACCCAGTCCTCTCCCATTAATATTAAAGTTCTGCAAGAAGAAAAGGGGACTGGGTACAATATCGACATTAACCATAAAGAAAGCAAATTAACAATCTCTATTTATGATCTGTTAAGTATTATCAAGGACATTAGAGCAAAAACCACCATCAGAACAGGTGTCAACCTTGATAAATTTTTTAAAACAACAGATCATAAAAAAGCTTCAAATCCACGACTCACTTCACTCCTCAAAACCAAACCATGCTCCTGGGACCCCCCCCCGAAAAATCCCCACAGAGTTTGCGACCGGGCTATTAAGAACACCCTTGAAGAGGCCTGCAACTCCCAGAAAGGTTAAAAACCAAATTCCTAGTAAAGGAAGACTGACATCCAACCGCAGATAAATTCAATCGAAACTTTAACTTAATATCCTTTAATGCTGGGGGTTAACTGCACATAAACATGCAAATATTTTGGAATATTTAGACAAACATGATATTCATGTCATATGCATCCAGGAATCAAAATTACCAAAAAACACAATTAAAAAAATACCTGGATACAAGGGGATCTACAAATATCATCTGAATACAAACAACCACGTATGTGGGGAGCTGATAGTGTATGTTAAAGATTCCATCAATTATACAGAGGTCACTGTGGAAAGCATCAGGGATCAAAACGGGGAAACAAAGGTCGAATTGCAAATAATCAACCTTTATTTAGAACAATTTCCTCTAACTCTGGTCAATCTTTACTCCAGGGGCTGGAACCCTGAAGTAATTAACAAATTAAACTCACTTTTGGCAGGTGAGCATAAGGACAGCATCATAACTGGTGACTTCAATGCCCACCATGTAGCTTGGGGTTCAACCAGTACTGACCGTCATGGGGAGGTTGTTTGGAACTGGGTAACGGACACAGGTAAAGTCCTACTAAATGACTGCAGTCCAACCAGAGTAGGCCAAGCGTTGACTTGTTTAGATTTAACGATAGCTAGTCCAAGACTTTCAGTATTTTCGGACTGGGGAGTAATGGAAGATACTTGGGGTTCAGATCATTTCCCAATCATCACTTCAATTCAAAAACATGGTATGCCAGAGCCAAAAAATAATTCTGACACCAAATTTAACTACAAAAAAGCAGATTGGGAAAAATTCAAAGAAATGTGTGAGGAAATTAACCCTGATGGAATACACTCAACAAATGTAGACATGCACTGCCAGCTCTTAACAGAAAAGTTTCTATTTATTGCGGGGGAGTGCATCCCGGTCAGTAGGACAAAAAAACATGGGAGAAGCCTTGTCCCGTGGTGGAACAAAACTTGTAATGATGCAGTCAAGGGGCGAAAAAAATCACTAAATAAATTAAAGAGAAATCCATGTCCAGAAAATTATAATGGGTACATGGAGGCTCAGAGAAGCGCAACAAAGGTCATACTAGATGCCAAGAGGCAAGACTGGGAGGAATTCTGCAATTCGTGCAATCACAACACGAATTCGATTGATTTTTGGAAAAAAATCCGCAGAATTCGAGGAAATTCATATAGCCCCATACCACTACTAAAAGATAATAAGACATCTGCAGTCACACCCATAGAGAAAGCTAACATACTTGTCTCTCATTATAAGGATGTCTCCAGCGACTCAAATATCTCTACAGAAATATTAGAAATCCAGGCAAAATTTGAGTCAGAAAACAAAGAAAAAATAGAACTCCCAGGAGAGAATAACATACCTCTCAATAATAGCTTCTCAATTTCGGAACTTGAAGACGTAATCAGAACTAGGAGTAGCTCAGCCACAGGCAAGGATAGGATCTCTTACATGTTGTTTAAAAAAGCCCTAGAACTTTGGCTCAACTTATTTAATATGGTGTGGACGACAGGGATATACTCCGAAACCTGGAGAGAAGCCATAGTTATACCTTTACTAAAACTAAATAAACCTGAAAATGAACCAAAATCATACAGATCCATAAGCCTGACATCCCATGCGGGGAAATTGCTCGAGGGGATGGTTAAGGCTCGTTTAGAACATCTATTAGAATAAAAAAACATTATAAATCCCTTTTAATCTGGATTTAGAAAAGGTAGGAGCACATTAGATCAGCTCGCTAGATTAGATCGACTGCAACATGACATAATCTATGCTAGGAATAGAAGAAGGTATTTTGTAGCCATCTTTCTCGACCTACAGGCCGCTTTTGATCTGACATGGCATGCAGGAGTTCTTACTAAACTTAAAGACCATGGTATAACAGGCAACTGCTACAGGTACCTGAGAGCGTTTTTAAATGATAGGAAAATTCAAGTCAAAGTGGGGGACACACTATCAAATCATGAGACCCTAAAGAGGGGTACCCCACAGGGCTCGATCCTCTCCCCACTACTGTTCTCGCTCCTTATAAATGACCTTCCTAGCAGTGTCGAAGGGACGGGACTAGTAGTGAGCCAATTCGCCGATGATTCGAGCGCATGGCTAACTGGCTCCTCGTTAAAACCGCTCAGAAAAAAAGCCCAGAGCGGATTGGACGCCATTTGGGAGTGGTAAAAAAAATGGGGATTCAAAATTTCACAAAGTAAAACTGTAGGCATTCTTTTTGGACTTAAACCTGAGATGGATTTGGACGTATATTTAGGGGGAGAAAAAGTAAATTTTAAAGATAAGGTAAAATTTCTGGGAATGACTCTTGATAGGAGGTTATCATTCAAGAGTCATATTCAAGACATCATTGAAAGATGCCAGAGAGACTTGAACTTAATGAGGATGTTAAAAGGGACTGACTTTGGTTCAGATAAACACAGTCTCCTGTTACTCTACAAGTCTCTCATACGTCCAAAAATTGACTATGGCTGTCAAATTTACTCCATCGCAGCCAAAACAAATCTTAAAAAGCTTAAAAGCCTACAAAATCAAGCTCTCAGGATAGCACTAGGAGCCCTAAAATCCACACCTATAAGCATATTGGAACAAGAGGCTGGGGTGCCTCCCCTAAGTCTGCGGAGGGATGATCAGTCAATTAGATATTGGGCCAGGGCCCGTACCAAACCGGACAACCCTGTGAACCAAATCTTCGGCACCGGCTACTTTTACAAAACACCAAGGAGGGGATCTGAAAATACACCCCCACTCCCTTTTGGAGCCTATACCCAAAACCTGGTGGAAACCTGCGGTGTCGAAGAGAGCGGCGTGGCGGCGCTCGGCCCGGCCGAGGTGGAACCGTGGACCCTGAAAAAACCCGAGATTGACCTTAGTCTTACAAAACTGTTCACTAAAAATGACTGCCCTAATAAAATCAAGGCGCTAACACTGGAGCATTTGGACAGTAAATACAAAAACTGGGTTAAAATATATACAGATGGAAGTAAAGACCCCCAAAAGGGTAGGGTGGCTTCCGCTTTTGTCATTCCTTCTATTGATCTAACATTTTCGGAAAGAATATCAGACAAAACTTCCATCTATACGGCGGAAATGAATGCCATCCTACAGGCCTTGAGCTGGATAAACAAACAAGAAAAAACAAGATCTGTTATTTTTTCGGACTCTTTAGGATCACTTATCTCCATAGAAAATAATAAAAGCAGATCCAGGCCTGACCTCCTAAATCAAATCAAAATTGTAGCAAACCAGTGCATGGAGAAAGGCCACATTGTCACTCTAACATGGTGTCCAGCACATGTAGGGATCTCGGGAAATGAAAGGGCTGACGGGCTGCCAAAGCCGGTCTGAGCGCTTTGCAGGTGGGACGTCACACGGGCCTCGCACCAACTGAAATCTATTCAATATCAAGGAAAAATTTATTAAATAAATGGGAACAACACTGTAAAACTATTAATGACAAAATCAATGATGGACGGTCAAAAATACCATCACTAAAACGCCCACCAATTTACTCAAGTAACTTTCGGATTGAACGTAGTATAACAAGATTAAGATTGGGCACAACTCTTTTTTCTGGCAGTACCGGCCAATATATCTTAAACCTAAATCCAGATTGCTCCACGTGCGGGGTCCGGTTTGACGACAAACACCTGTTGTTACAATGCGAGGACCACAGGGGGGAGAGGATAAAATTAGAACAAGTTTTACTTTCAGAAAATTTGGTATTTAACAAGACAAATATCCTCTACCCACTCAAACTACTAGAAACAACAATATTTAAGGCACTGGGAGAATTTATTCACAACATTCAGATGTCAACAAAAATCTAAAAACAAAGTAAATGATATAAAAAAAAATAAAAAAATAAAAGTCCGACCACCCCAACGTCATGCCTTCTCAAAATATATCAACCTTGTAACCCAATGATACACCTGATTGGTACAACCTATACGACCTGCAGTTCTTTTACTATAAAACACATTATCAAAACATTATAATGAACTTAATGACATAAACATAATAGAAGATAATCCTTTTAACATTGTTATACAGTTTTAAATAAATTATATAAATTCTATTCTGGGATAAACAGATAAAATACCAGCCCCTCCCAGAATCGAACTGGGGAGCCATCCCTTTTTTTCTAATAGCATAAATATAAGGGTGGCTCTTCCAACAAGGGCTATTTTGGTAAAATCTATCTATACCAAAATACAGAAAATTAAGAGCGCCTATGTGGGATGTACACCATGATGATGCATTAGTGTCACACAGCAACCCGGCTTGCCCGGGCCAACCCCCGACCCTGGGATGATAAAGGTCCATAGATGGGGCCGGGGATGGTTGGTAGGGCCTGTTGGGCGTGTGACGCTGTGTATCTTCTGGATCAAAATAATACATAAAGGACATATAGTAACCCGGCTTGCCCGGACCAACCCCCGACCCTGGGATGATAGAGGTCCTTAGATGGGGCCGGGGACGGTTGGTAGGGCCTGATGGACATATGATACCATGTATTTTTAGACCAATTTAAGGCTCGGCTTGCCCGGATCGGCCACTAGCCCCGCACCCACAAGTAGATGGAGGCGGGGCTGGTGGAAGCTGGTAGGGCCTGTCCGGCAGAAGGTGAACAAACTTCAACAAAAAATAAATAAAATTTTACTGGGCATCCCGCAGGGGCGTACAGAGAGGGCATGACGGGGGGAGGGTGATAGGGGCCCTGGATAAGACTACCTCTTCGGGGAACCCAACACGAACTCGGTTCACCGTCCGATGGAAACCGGGTGCCTTACATCAACAAAAAACTACAGCATCGTGTGGGAGTTCGTGGCCAAAAATGAAACACATTAAAATGTTTTAAAAATTATATACTACCGACTAATGGTAACTACTTCCCAGGGCCGAAGACTACCAATGCTCTATGCAATTGTCAAAATTTGGTTTAAGTCTCGGCCCTGTTCTGTCTCTTCTATCGAGTTGTCTTATATATTATTCCAATTCTCTACTCTACTCTAAGGTGTACATGGATAAAAAGAAAGAACTGATAAAGTAAAAGAATAATATCCATGTATTAACCTGTCTATACTATTCTAAAAACAAATTTTCAATAATGACAGTGGTTCTACCCAGGAAATGGATGGAAATCAAAAATTTCTACATGTGTTTCTCCCTACAATCAATACTGATTATAACAGGGAATAAAATACTGAATATATATACTTTAACATTTCTAAAAATCCCTTCTACAGTTTCTCCTTTACCGTTTCGAATAGTCGTATCCATAAGAAGGCACCCGGTTATATCAGTGAAAACATGGTAAATCCGTGCGAAACCCCCCTCAGTGACACAATTCAAACAGTAAACATTAACACACAGCCGATTTAAATACATCTCGGCAACACATGGTGCCAAAAAATGGCGAACCAAAGAGAAAAGAAAGAGACTTAATCTCCGTACCTTAATACAAATACCGTTATATATTTATAATAAACTGCAATATTAAAAATGCAACATATAATTTTTAATAAATAAGCATTGTAATCCATGATGAAAATTACGTTTTGTTAAAAAAAATACCTATACCTATGAAATATTACAACGTTACTCATAGTATAGAGGCTATAACATCGAGCAGATATGTTGCAGACGGTAAAGTCTAAAGGAAAGACGATGAAAGGCGAAGGCGGGGCAATTGTGTGCGCATGCGTAAATTGTAAGAGTTATCCTGTACAGGTTATCTCCCATTATTGAAAAATCGCGGGAAATCGGCCGCCATTGCGAATCTTGAACGAAACAAAATTCTTCGATGGCGTGAATGCGATTCAACAAGCTGAAGAATTTCTACAAAACAAAGAAATTGAGACTAACGAACGATTTGTTAAAGTGAAATCGAATAATTTCAAAATAGTTGGTAAGGAATAATTTTAAACACTTCAACTGGTCATGTCAGCTTGACTCATTGGCATTTTGATTCATCATTCAATCATTTCGTAGATTTGAAACCACGATTTCTGAAGTTTGGTAGCGAATGGGCCTAATTTTCTGAAAGACTGAATGTCAGTACTGTAGTATGTTTTGCTTTGTGTGGTGCACATATTGACAATGCCAGAAATTAACCTACACCTGATTACTTCCCTGGATAGGGTAACTTGCCCTTGAGTCAATTTGGCCCTTGAGTCAGACATTTTTGACGCCGTTTTTTATCTATTTCTCTCATTTCTGTCGACCCCAATACGATTGTGGTGTCTTTTTCATCCTTTCTCCTTTTTGCCACACCCTTTTGTAAAAAAACTTACTACGTTTTTATCTGTCTCTCTGGACGCTGTTGTATACACAGTACAGTTAAGACAGTAGTTCCGAAACAGCAGTAGTTCCGAAACAACCACTCGATTTCTGAATGTTTGCTCGCAAAGTACTCCAAATATTGGTTCTTTTTTATCGAATTCGGTATTTTTCACATTTTTCCAAGTTTTTCCGAAGATTTTAGACGAGTGTTGAAGGGCGAAAAAAACAACAACAGTCGATTGAAAATATCACCTGCGTAACAATTTAAGTCAACACCGTTTAACAAACTGGGGTAAAAAAAACATTGTGATAAGATAAAAAACAGTCCTAAGGTAAGCAATCAAACTTATGCATCAAAATGAATTACCTATACCTATTCTTGGCTAACTTAGTGCAAACTTTTGTTTTATGATTGTGAAAAGCAAAATATACCATATTTTATGTTTGTTTGTATGAGCAGCTATTCCGGAACAGCTGAGAGCAGATTGGGGTTACATCCCAGATGGGGGAAATCTCAAACATACTGAACGATTTTGTAAAAACTTCTTTTTTTCTTCAATAAATTCTGTTTTATGCCACTCATTTACGCCCCCCCACCCCCTCCCAAAAAACAAAAAAAAACAAAAAAACAAACAAACAAAAAACAAAAAAACAACAACAACAAAACAAAAAAATTATTCATACACATATATTAAAGAGATTTCATTATCAAAATCTAGTGAAGTGATGTGCTTTGACATCATGTATATCTGCATGTTTTCCAAGCATAACATTTCACTTTTATTTGACCATTATCATAAAGACAATCATTACTTTTTAAATAAAATAGCATTTTTTTTTCTTCAGGTGCATCAAGGAACTGAGCCAGGTGAAGGTACCAGTACTGCAGTACATGTAGCCTGCCTGCTAGAGAGGCATCTGTGACTTTGTCAGATATTTTCATTTTGGTACAAAACTGTGTTGTAAAGGTTTACCATCACTTCAAAAAAAACCCTCCCAGAACTGATCTTCCAACTAGGTTACCTGATGATAGCGAATATAATAACATTCATGATGAAAGTGCATGTCTTGTCTGGATCCCAGAACTATCCACATTTCACCCTAGTTTACACTCATTGTTAACAGATGAACAACGTAATATTTTTCAGTCAGATATTGCAGGTCTCCCATTTGGCCATGTTCCAAGAGAACTGGCATTTTGTTTTAGGAAGGTGTTAGATGAAGGGGGAATAGTATATGTTGAAGTCTGTGGTGACCCAGTACCAAGTTCATACCCCTGGCCAGACCAACATGATATTGGTGGTGGGGTTCATCTGCCTTGTAATTACTTCATCAAGCCAGTAGCAAAGAATCTTGATCAAACACTTGCACAAGTTAACAAGACAGTTTCAGAAATGGAACCTGGATCAACTATTTCAATTGAATGTTTGTAAGTGACTATACATATTGTTGGGATACCATTTGTCCTGTTGTACCTTCATTGCATATTACACATGTAATGAGTGTAGCAGTAAACTTGTTAATAACAACTGAAACATTTTTCATTAATTTTTTTTATAGATTGCACTTGTAATAATGATGTTAAATTCTAAGGCTGCCATTTCTGGGGAAAAAAGCACCTGTCGGCAGAGGATATACAGTCATTGGCAGGTTCTTGTTCTATTTGTAGTTACTCATTGCTTTGTTTTTGAAAATTTGTGAAGAAGTACCTACTCAATTCTTATATGTGTGTGTATTACTTCATATTTTTCATTTTTTGTATCATTGTTTTCTTGATTTACCTTGAAATCCACCAAAACTATGTGTTTTATATTTTTTTCAACCCAAGTTTCAAATTGTTTATAAGCATTAATTTTAGTAATCATATTTTTGCATTGAATGACATACAAGAAAAAATGGTGTCTCTGTTTCAAATATTTCAAAAGTATCAGGTTCAGTTCATTGATAAGGTAGCAGAAATTTATTTTAAAAATTAGGTTGTAAAACTTTAAAGGTGGTATCCAACAATTTGCATATATTAAATACGCACACCAATATCTGACGGCTGCCTTGGAGTATATGGCCATACTTTTTGCATAAACACATACTTTAGTCATTATAATGACGATTTTGACTCTAACTTTAATTTTAGAACGTACTAATTGAGAAAAAAAGTCTAAATATTCTGTCTTTCTTACTCTATAAAAAGTGTGATAGTGGAATAGATACCGACGTCAGAGAAGATTGTCCGGATGACTATATAAAAGTAAGTGGTCACATGGTTTCCTAAGTTTAAAAATAACTATCTATGCAGCGTGGCTCAGATAGGAAACACAAGCTTGCAATTATGAGTGGGAATTTATCCTTGACTGTTCACACAGATCTTTGACATTAATGAAGAGCAATTTTCAAGACCTTTTCAGGCTTATGACTTATTTGGTTATATTGAGGGGAAAAAACAAACTGTCGGATACCACCTTTAATACTTTTAAAATCAAGAAATATTTACCCTTTACTAGCTTTACTTCCTAATATCATGCCCTCATAGATATTTATCGCCATAAAATCTATATGGTGCATACTTCAGAGAAATAAGTTTTTATTATGAGCTACAACTATGGGCAGATAGGTCAGACCTTGACCAGACTGTTGTCTAATTTGAGTCAGCACTGTCTTGGTAAAAACCTCCAAGACCCAGAGGGAATGTGATAAGAAAGCCATAAATCCATAGATGCACACAGGTTTGTAATTTGACAAAAGTTATAAAACTCATTTGTCTTTCACAATTACTAGCATAACCTAACTAGTCTTTCAAAATATGAAGATTAACCTTATTATCGGTTCTGCTTATTTCGCAAAATTATTGTCATTAACTTATGATATTATTTGACATCAATCATTTTGTTGTGTTTTTGTTTGTTACTTATGTTTTTTTATTATTATTTTTATGCCTACATCTCAAGGTCAGTAAAGCTGTATGCAGAAATCTGTTTTGGTTGTTTTGTTATTCCACCCTTTAAAAATTAAATGTTTTTTTTTGTGTTTGTCTTTCGTGCACGGCCAATTGCTGCGTGCTTAAGTAGAATAGTGACAGGTCATTTGATAATTAAACATAAGTTTGAGAAAGTCCCCAACTTCCGTTGTGTAGTGCAGCGGGTGGAATATGCCGACATATAGACATGTTCCGGAACACATGCTCTTGTTTCGGAACTACTGCTTTTACTACAGGTAGAAAACATAGATTTAAACGGAGAAGATGGAAACCCATTCCAAATGTTTAATATGTGTTATGAAGAAGATACATTAGTGCTTTCAAACACATAAAGTTTTAATCAATCACCGAAAACAACAATGAATAAACAGCGATTGTTTCGTTAGTGTTTCGGAACTACTGCCTTAACTGTACACTTAAGTTTTCGTGGCGGGAAATGTGAATTTTTCAATAATACAATCATCTGAGACTCCAAATGTAAATATATAAACCATTTTTCACTTACTTCTAATCAATGTTTTGTGTAAATTATTATGTTTTTTTTATATTACCTGGTACTTGTAAGTGCCAAAAACACTCGAAAAAGTGCAAGAAAGAGATCATTTTGTCACTGGTGTGTTTGCCCATGACTCAAACAAAATTCGCCCTTGAGTCATGCTTGTAAATAAGATTTTTATGTTATTTGCTATATCTTATTATACATTTAAGGAAGTCAAAGTTAGAACAGTTAGATAAAACGACTTTATTTAACTCTTTAAAAACTCACAATAATGTTATCCTTCTTTTTTTTTTAAACAAAACTAAGGTGAAAAACACACAACCCTAAATCTCTTTATTAAATTACAAAAGGATACTTGTTAAAGTTCTTGAAACCATATACTTCCCTTGGTGTTACAGGTGTTACTTTAGAGAGCATTTAGAGACGCAAGCAAATACTCAGAACTAATGAAACTGGCGCCGTGTGATGTTTTATGATTCAACTTAACCAATCAAGGGTTTTGTTTGACTAATTTGATATGAAAAAGGCAATTTTATTGCAAAACATGCATGATCGACTCAAGGGCGAATGTGTTTGACTAAAGGGCAAAAACATGGTAAGTGAATACTTTCAGTACTTTGATACATTTCGTCCGAGATATTGTGGTAAAACATATCATACTATAAACTTAGGTAAATGCCCTATCATTCCGCATATTATAAATGGTGCTAGCGTTATAATGACCACCATATGATCACTTTGAACAACTAACCTGTTTGACTCAAGGGCAAATTACCCTATATGACTCTGCCTTCATTAGATGGACCCTGTTAGAAATTAGACCCCACCATATCATGGCTTTTTTTTATTGGTTTAAGCGATTGCATTGATGCATGGTTTACATGCGCATTCTGCAGAAGACGGCGTTTCATTCGAATCGTGTCAGTGTTGTAGCATCTCATTTCAGATAGTAGAATTCGTCTAAATTGATCTGTGTCAAAAAATTGTCGGTGTTTACCCTGTTCCATATTTGGTACTATTAGCATGTGGGTACAGTAGTTCGAAATACAATTCGCTAGATGTGACCTTTGGTGAACTTTACGTCAGTTGATAAAAAAAAATCAACTTGCAAGCGCCTTGAAAGTTGTAAAATATCTAACCGTACTGTCAAAAGTTAACAAGTTAAGAAATAGAACAACATGAACTAGCTGTTAAAACTATTTTTCATTTGATATTGTTTTCAATACTAGCAAACAAAATGATTTGTCTGCCTGTTGAAGACGGCAGTATGGTTGTGGAGTGCAAGTGAGGCATTCAATGATGACACATGTATTTTACTTTCAGAATTAAATTTAAACGTACCCGTTTACAGATTGGTGTCAAAATTCAATATGTGATTGTTTCAAGTCGTTTAGTACAAAGTTAAAAAAATCAGCATTGGTTATTGTGCTAGGCAAACATTTCAATGAACGACATAACCTCAATGTCAGATACAGAGGTTATGTATTACATAACTATTATGATACAGAGTTGTGTTGCCCATAGACTTTGAACACCCTATTCAATTTCTATCAGAAAAAATGCTTAATATATAGTCAATAGTCAACAGGTACGTCATTTGATATGTTAAAGACCCTTTAATGAAATCTCTGTCCCCAATTTTCCATGTTTCTATTTGATTTGTGCTTGTGGCCCAGTTATCTGGTTTATTTCAGTTGTCTTGTCTTTACAGGCCAACAAGTAAAGTTGAATAAAGTATTTTGGGAGGAGCATTCCAGTCCTGCTTTGCCCATTGCCTTTGATGGTGTCCCCTTTGCCATCATCGGAAGACAGGTGCAGGAATGCTGCCATGGACCTGACCGGCACCGTAGCCAAAAGAAAAAGAAAGCAAAATTAAAAGAGGTTTACAATGTTAATATTATTTTTTTAATCTGTGAAATCCAGACATTACAAAATTATTATACCAAACACAATGAACATACTTAGCAACTTCATTTTGTTAAAAACTGTACATCTCTACATTGTGCAAGAAAGATATTGTTTGCTTCAATTTCAAACATGTTTTTCTTTACGTGACCGTCACACCTCTTTATTCTGCATGCTTATATTCCAAATCAAAATGCTACATTATATTTTGTAATTCCTAGATGTTCACCTGTCTTAAATATCTGGTATTGCATAAATTAATACAATAAATCTGTAAGTTAGCAAGTTAGCAAATGTACAGATACGCCAAAATATGATGGATGCCATCATTTTTAAGTAACTTGGACCAAAATGATACTTAAACATACAAGTTTGTATTATTTGCCATGATTTTAAGTGTGTTTAAATGACATATATGAAGGAAATATGTCTTGTTATTTAGGGGAATATGCCAATTATTGGTGTCATTTATTTGAATCAAAAACCTCCTTTCATAATGAATGCGAAGGTAGATGATGACATTTATTGAATTACATTTCCTTTTGACAGTGTGACCATCTGTACACAGATGTACAAAGAAGAAGAAACCTACAGACCACCCACAAGTTGGAATGTCCAGCAAGTGTTGTACAAAGATATGTGGTCAGGTTTCCTGAATACATGGTATGTTTGATTTTAAGGTTCCAGGACGAGCGAGCATATAGTTGCTGCTTTGTCCATCTGATGTCCATCCATGACACTTTCGTCCATTTCATAAATCAAATACAACAATAGCTACAGCATTGAAACTTCCTAGTGGATATGTCTCAGTAACAAGAATTGCCGAGCACACAAACTGTAACTGCACTTCCTAATTTTGGAGTTATTGCATTGCCCTTTGTTTAATTTTATACTTATTTTTTGTCTGGGGCATACCTCAAATACTATTAGAGCTATCGACTTAAAACTTCATAGTTGGATAGATCTCGAAGAGAAGTGCAGTGCACAGAAAACATAATTCTGCACTAAAAATGTTGGAGTTATTGCAGGGCTTTTCATCCCTATACAACATAGGCCGATATGTGGCCACTTCCCAATCCGAAAAAATATAGTTTTTTTCCCAATTGTGGCAAAGTTTCTTCCCAAAATGCAAGACATGATTTCCCAAAATCTTAGAAATTCCCCCAAGAGTAGTTTAAAAATCGATCAATTTGTTTACATTGTTATTTCTGGAAGAAGCATTTGTCTGGTATGGATATTTTTGTCGTACTATAGCCGAAAAACGCACGGTACCCGTGATAATGCAAAACCAGTCTAATCCGTTCTTACTCAGCCAAATGTTCTGAAAGTCTGGATTTTATTCCGTTTCAGGGGACATAAATCAGTGTTTATTTCCGGTTGCAGAAACAAATCTCATAACGGAAAATATTACTGCAAATTACTGAAATGTAACAAAAAACAAAAGTAAATATTTGACTAGGGATTCAAAAGACGAAAATTCGATCCATTGGGTGCAACGTCTACCAAGGAAATCCCTAGTATTTCAAACGTTGCTGCCTCAGAGTCTGCCACTGTTCCACACTCGTTTCTACCACAGAGGTACCTGTTAGTGTTGCTTCCTCCGAGTTTGGCATTTTTTCCACAGAAGACTCTATCCTTGGCATCTTTGAATTTATCAATAAGTGAATTTTGATCAGTATCACTTGATAAATTCAAAGATGCCAAGGAAAGAGGCATGGACCTTTGAAGCTTGTGAACTGAATACTATAGAATTGCAGGGGTTTTTTTCCTTAACAAACTGACGCTGGTAGTCAGCGTCTCCCCCTAGAAAAAAAATTCCCCACAGAAAATTTTTTCCCCATCAAAAATAAATTCCCCCCTTGTATTTTTTATCAAAACGTAAACAGAAGCTTATTTTATAGTTATGTTTAATCTATTTCAGCTAAAATCTGCACAATTTTCACGAATATTTGATAGAAATTAGGTACTAATGGAACCGAGTAAGCAGACACATTATGGATAAATTTTAAGCAGGCTCAGAAAGTGAGCAAGTATAAATCAACTTATTCTTGTACTGTTTAAAAACAGATAACAAAGAGACATGCCTCTGTAAGCTAAATAGACTGTTTGGTAATGAAAGCAAAATTACAAAAAGAATAACAGAAGCATAAACTTGAGAACAAACATTCGCTCTAGCTAATACAAGCAAGAGTGTATAATTTCCCCAATTTAGTATTTTTCACGCTATTTTCCCCTTTTGACCAGCGTCTTCCCCTCTTCCTTAAAAAAAACCCCTGAATTGTGAAAATCTAAAAAAAATAAAGTGCTATAAAAATTAAACTAATGTTAAAAATGCTTACCGGTATTTATATAATAATTTGTACTCCAGTACCCCTTATTTCAATAAATTTTGTGTTCCCAAAATGAACAATCATGGCGCATAAATTTCCCAAAATGAATAATTATCGCGCATAAATTTCCCAATTTGAATCGCCATGGCCTCTTCCCAATTTCCTGATGAAAAGCCCTGTATTGTCCTTTATTAATTTTCATACATAATTTTTTTTGCTAAAACTGTTACAGCTATAAACTTTAAATTTGAAAGGTGGTAAGTGGTAAGTCTAAGCTGACAGAACATTTTTCACTATTTATTGCAATTGTCTGTAGATGCTTTCACCTATGTTAATTTTTCACATTGTTTGCACCGTTCCTAACTGTTAATCAAAGTATATTTACATAAACTGGGTTAGCCAATCATTGGCATTGAAAAGTACATGGTAAACTTTACACTTTACATTTGCTTTTATTTGTGAGCCAGCTTGTGAGTAACTGACCAAAGAATGAATAGATAACAGTAAAATAACAATTGAAGTAGGGGTTTCGGTCATATTGGCCAAAGCTGCTGAACCGTCCATTGGAATATTTTTAGATATTCTGGAACTTGTTTACATTGACCTTGAAATTTAATGTTTCAGATACAGTCAAACAGTGACTATCAGCGAAAGAAGATGGGAGCACAACTGAAGGCAGATCTGCAAAAGGGTCTATTTATAACCCAGGTACACAGAGTATACCTTTCCTATCCACCACAGGACAGTCACCGCTTTCATCTTCAGGATGAGGTATACATGTACTTAAATATTTTGGCTCAAGTGGCATAACTACTATAATTACATTATTTGTTTCAATCGCTATATGTGCTGTGTGGTGATCTTTTAGTATCTTTGATGTTCATTATGGGGGATGGTGTTTAATACTGGTACTAATCAGGAATGATGGATAGGTGAGCTGTTCGCCTGTAAATGACTAAACTACTGTTAAAAACGGGCGTTAAATTGCAAACAAATGAAATCTTTGATGTTCAGTACAGCTGCTGTAAATGTACTGATCTAAAACTTTTAAGCGTCTCTTTCTGAAGTTCTTCTTTTCATTCTGCTTTAATTTGAAATTCTCTATTTGGTCAGCACCTACAAGGTGATAGTGGTTTCACTTGCCCAGCCCCTGGCAGGGATGAAATAAAATACAGATAAAATCTTTACCCGGTCAAATGTTCTTCATGTAGCATTTGTTTTGGGCTTAAGTATTTATAATGTTTATGCTTTTAGTCGGAGAGATGCAAGTTTTGTTCTACCAGATTCACAACATGCTTTTTAAACATTCACATAGCCCAAAGTAACAGTTAATAAATACAGCACCTGTAAGTACACATTTATGTATAATTTCTGTTGTAGGAGACTGAACACTATAAAGAACAATGCCGCAAAAGGAAACGAAAGGACCAGGTATGTATTTTGATAGACACTTCTAATCTACCAGTAGTTTTGTATTGCTGAACATAAGGTATATTTACAGGTTAAGTAAATATTTGGTATTTGCCTCCAGTTTTTATTGTCAAAAATAACTCTGGGGGTATACATCACCCTCAGTGACAGATCTTGTTCCTTTATTTATTTATCTGTTTATTGTCTTTTATTACTACTTTCTTTAAACTAGGAAAAACCTTGAGTATAGTAATTTGTACATACAGATGATAAATACTGCATGTTTATACTTTTTTCTTTTTTGCTCACCTAAGCACAAATTGTTCAAGATCGACATATGTTGTAGAGTCAAAATTGGCCACACCCATTGTTTCATCAGGTTACCTGTCTTGAGTAAATCTTCCAATGACTTATTTTAAACCAATAAGAGATATATGTAGATTTTTGTAACACTTAACAAGAATGATTACCTTATCAGGGATTTACTGGATACAGGATTCTGCGTCCCAATATGTCCAAATACGCATAAAACACAGCTCTGTGTGGATGCACAATAACTAATTACAGCAAGAAAACGTAATTACCTTTATTAGGAGACAGAAGAACATAACTTATCAAAATCAGTCTTTATCAGTCCATGATCTGTTGAAACATGTATATGGTTTCTTTTTATTTGCACTTCAGGGCTTAGACCTTAAACAGGTGACATTGGATCCATGCTATTAAAGATCAAGCATCAAGTGGACCCTTGAAATAAAAAAAGTAGTGTGAAACATAGCCTTATACTAAAATAGCTAGTCTGGAACCGAAAGGCCTAGGGCTTTCATATTTGCAATTAAGCATCATCTACTAGGTAAATATTCGTGAATAAAATGTTTGCTAAGCCTCAATTAAGTGACCCAGGATCCTCATGGTCTTCTTGCTTTCTAATTTTGAATTTCAAATTATTCCTTTTACAGAGGAAGTCGTCATTGTTTATGTATACATTTCCAAAGAAGACCTTGAAAAAGATAAAGTATTGTGTGTGCCAACAAGAAAATGATGGGCGGTAGGTAGTGCATTTGATCTGATCATTACATGTGTTAATATTACAGAAATTCTGTATTTCAATATCACTTATGCTCAATAACTTGTGGGCATTTATTATGTACAAAAGGTTGCCATATAAATTTACAGTCATAAAATGATGTGAAAATATAAAATAACGCAATATTCATTGAAAATAATAAAAGAAAAGACTGCATGAATGTGTCTTGGTCCATAGTTCAAATGTCTTGGTCACACAGTCATTGACTATTTATGTAGGCTTATTGTTGCATTCTTTGACCCTAAATAAAATGTGAATAGGTGATTTGTCATACATAATCATAAAACCAAAGGTTACCTTAATACAGGTGATAAAAAGTTTTCTGTACATAATGTATATTTTACAAATAAATATTTTAATATTCACTTTGTCATTGACATAAATAACAATGTGTTGACATTCAATGATGTAATTTTGACAGACTGTACTGGAGATGTGATGGCTGCAAACAGTGGTATCACCCGGAGTGTATGGGACTTGAGGAGAAGGATGAGCCCGATCTGTATATCTGTCCAGATTGTCAGGTATCCAGTATTCTCAACCCTTAGATAAAACTAGTTACATCAACATTGGGATTTATTCTGTTTAAAGATTTTGCTGAATGATTAACAAACATAATTACTTAGAAAATTCTATTTTAACACGAGTCATATATTGTACTAAAATTAAATGGTTGAGTGAATAGTTATAATTCAAAAGGCTGTTATGTGTTACGCTTTCATGAATTATAACAAGCACCGAACTTAATCTTATAAAGGAAAATGTGTGTTGTTATATTTGAATATTAATATCCACTTTCAAAATTACAAATATTTTAGGTTGTCTGAGCACATGCTCCGGAGGATCTATGGGCCAATGTCCATCATCCGTTTGTGTGTTTAATGACAATAATTTCTTCAATCGACATAATCTCTTAAACAACCTGACGGATTTTAACCAATCATCACAGAAATGTTCTGTGGTTGACCATCTTGAAAAGTTGTTCAAACAGTTCCAGTCTGTGCATAATAAGGTCATAGGGGCTAAAAGTAGGTGTTCAAAATAAAAACTTAAATCTTCTTGTCTGATTTAAACAACAAGGCCTAGAGCTTTGATCTTAGGTCTGTTGCATGCGCTAGTGATTCTCTACCGAGATTGTTCCAATTATGACCATGGGGTCAAAATTGGCCCCTCCCTGGGGTCAAATGTTTGTCACCAAATTTAATTACATAGCTTTTGTATTTGATATGTAGTTGCCAAAGTCTCAAGTGAGCGATATATGACACTCGGTGACCTCGTGTTATCATTATAAATGCAATAATTGCAGTTGAAGAGAAGGGAAAAACATCAAAATAGCTGTCCTACCCTCTCTGAAGTGTGTGAAGAGGTCAGAATTCAGATGAAAGAGGAAAGCGCAGATCCAATGGATGCAGACAACTATGGTGATCTAGAGGAAGTTTCAAACATGACACCTGTGTATTTTAACAATCCTGTGGTTCAGTTTTTTTATGATGTTCAAAAACAAAAGAAAATTCTGTATACAATTAAAGATTCAGGATGGGGAAAATTTGTATTATTAGCTGAACATGATATGTGTTTATTTGAAACATTTAAAAAAAAGTAAATATTGACTGACAATGCAGCCTTAAGATACTTTTTAAACAACATATCACAAAACACTGAATTGATGCATGTCTCAGAAAATGTAGTCTGTTTACATCCAGCGGCTGCAGTGGAAGAATTTAAAGAATGGCTAGACAATATCAAAGTCAACATTAGTTCTGATCTGTAAGACCAAAGTTAGTATAAAAGAGTCACTTGTGTACTTGGTTTTTCAGTTTGTCCTGCTCAGTAAAAATTATTATGCCTCAACAGATTTTAACAAATTTGGTAGACATGCTTGGAAGCTACATGAAGTAATGTTTTGTGCACTGGACTTGCATAAAGGTTGTTACCTCAAAGGTGAAATGTGTTTCCATTTTATAATAACATGTATACCATGCATTAACATATTTTGGCAAAGTTAGTAGAAAATTTAATAAAACTTCACCACATGAAAGCAATGTTTCACATACATGACCTTGGTTATTTCCAAGTTAAAATACCTTTCCCATCAATTATAATTTGCTAGGATATCATTAAATGAAACTTGGTACATTATACATCTCCCAACACATGGCCATTATAGGCAGTGATGTAACGCACACAATACCCAGGTCACTTCCTCAATTATTAATAGTCCAACACTTGCATGTAATTATAATACATCGATCAGTTATTCCTGGGCAAATTTTAATGAGATGAATACACTACTCGTTTGGGTGATATTTTGTGCATTTAGACTGGTTGCTTTAGTGTAACACATGTGATTATAACATATTTAATTTCTGCTGAATCATTTGTATATGCTTAGATTGTTTTTGATAAAATTGTGTAAAAACATGTTTTCTACCCACTTGTAGGTGATGGGTCCCACATATGACCCAGGTTCTTGACCGATCTGGATTTTGTCCAACATGGGATATTGATCACGTTTTGTGATAAGTCTAGTTTGACTTAGGTTTTTAAATGCCCGAAGTTTACTTCGGGACGTACACGTATGATGATTCTCGTATGGGGTTGTCCGTCCGTCTGGGGAGAATTCATTTACGGACAATAACTTCAGTAAGCAGTGATTGATATTGATGAAACTTGCTTTGAAGGTAGCTATGTGAAGACCTAGCCTGGGAGTGGGAGGGCAATGTCAGGGTCACTGTAACAAAAATAGAAAAATGGTTTCCTGGCAATATTATAAGCATAAAGAGTGATGGATATTTGAAACTTTGTATGCAGGTAGCTTACATGAAGACCTGGGATTGATTTTAAGGGGATGGGGCCAATGTCACTTAACTAAAAAAGGAAATATGTTTTCCCACAATAACTTCATTAGGCAGTAACAGATTTTAATAAAACTCTGTGTTTTGTATATCCACTATCATTGATGATTTCAATATCGGGTATCATTGATGTTTTCTATATCTGGTATCATTGATGTCTTGTATATCAGGTATCATTGATGTTTTGTATATCTGGTATCATTGATGTCTTGTATATCAGGTATTATTGATGTTTTGTATATCCGGTATCATTGATGTCTTGTATATCCGGTATCATTGATGTCTTGTATATCTGGTATCATTGATATATTGTATATCAGGTATCATTGATGATTTGTATATCCAGTATCATTGATATCTTGTATATCTGGTATCATTGATGTCTTGCATATCAGGTATCATTGATGTTTTGTATATCAGGTATCATTAATGTCTTGTATATCAGGTATCATTGATGTTTTGTATATCAGGTATCATTGATGTCTTGTATATCAGGTATCATTGATGTTTTGTATATCAGGTATCATTGATGTCTTGTATATCAGGTATCATTGATGATTTGTATATCCGGTATCATTGATGTCTTGTATATCTGGTATCATTGATGTCTTGTATATCAGGTATCATTGATGTCTTTTATATCAGGTATCATTGATGTTTTGTATATCTGGTATCATTGATGTCTTGTATATCAGGTATCATTGATGTTTTGTATATCAGGTATCATTGATGTCTTATATATCAGGTATCATTGATGTCTTGTATATCCGGTATCATTGATGTTTTGTATATCTGGTATAATTGATATCTTGTATATCAGGTATCATTGATGTTTTGTATATCAGGTATCATTGATGTTTTGTATATCCAGTATCATTGATGTTGTGTATATCCGGTATATTTCATGTTTTGTATATCGGGTATATTTGATGTTAAGTATAATTATCAGTTATCATTGATGTTTTGTATATTCGCTGTCATTGATGTTTTGAATATCAAATATTGATTTGTTAATGTGTTTTATGAATGTGTCCCGTTTTAATGAAGGATGATGAAAATGATAGATATGATTAGATGTGACTATTTGATCAACTATATGTCTGGAAACAGAAAAGTAAATGGTATTTTATGCTTTTATATTATCCTCTTCCTTAAATAGCCATGTTATGTAAAAAGGGACCTTATGTCATATTTTATCGTTTTGTATTTAACTGTTAATATTGGTAATTTCATCTATTTTAAAATTTCAAACAAATATATCGAGAAATATTAATGATATTAAACCTTTAATAACACAGGTTTCAAACCGAAATGATCATAACATTTTGACATTACAACGTCACTTAGTCTATAATTTCAAACTAACGTTATAATTTCTAACTAACTATGTGAAACATGGTCTTAGTGATAATACTGGTCTTTATTATTATTATTATTGCAGCCAACTGTACCATTACACATAGAATAAAGTAAAGGGTCTATGGTATCCTTTTCTTTGTTCAAAATAATACTTGTGTAATCATGTATAATATAGTTAAGTGCAGTTGATACTTAGTCCACATCCATGGTAACCATGGCAACAAGGATGAACTAAATAGTAATTAGAATGTATAATCTAAACAAGCTGACAATGTAGAATTATTTCACATAGGATTTTTATGAATGACGGACAGTGAATAAAATGTCAAAATTTTGATATTTTCAAAATCTATTTTCTCTCTGTTATTGAATTTACTATAAGGGCTCTTTTTCATAAAACGTTTCAAATACGATGGACAAATAAAAGGACTATCATAATCGACCAATCTGCAATAAAGTTATCATAACAAAGATCATAACAAAGTTTGCTGAATGACACTTCAATAATTGACTATATCCTTAATACATGGAAGTTATTTTAATTTTCTTTATACATGTGCATATATGATTTTGATAAGTGAACAACTTTATTTACTAATAAAAAGTACATTATATGTGAAAAAAAACATTGTGTTTGTTTTGAATAATTCCCAATGTTAACATTTGCAACCTCGCTGAATTCACATTGGTAATTGGGCTCTTGTTTGCATAGTTGACCAAAAGCGAACACAATGATGTGCCAGACAATTGGTCTGTATACTGATGTTCCAACTACATGTCTCGTATACAGACTGTTGTTAGATCTCCATTAGACTGTTGTTCCACTATAAAACAGCTTTATGATGCATAGTTCTAATCTGGAAACATACAGAATAATGACAGACCTCCATGAAACAGTTGTTGCACGATAAAACAACTTAATGATGCCCAGTCTCGATCGGGGTAACATACAAAATAGTGAAAGACCTCATGAAAGAGTTGTTCCACGATAAAAAAGCTTTACGATACACAGTTCCAACCAGGTAACATACGGAATAGTGACAGACCTCCATGAAACAGTTGTTGCACGATATTGCCGCTTTAACTTGCACTGGGTCCCACACATAAAATAGAATTGTGTCAGACCCCCCATGAAACGGTTCCACGAGATCACAGCTTTACCACAATGATTTCCAAACAGGTAACCTTTAGTATAGTGACATACCTCCATGAAACGGTTCTTCCGCGATAACACAACTTGACCATACACTAAGTTCAATCAAAATATTGACAGTCTTACATATGACAGTTCTTCCTCGATTACATTGATTTAGCATACACCCGAGTTCCAGACGGGTAACAGAGTGGTGTCGGATCTCCACAAACCAGTTATTCCTCTAAATAATAGCTTTGCTGCGCATGTAGACCAAGTAAGTAACATGTAGAGTGATGACAGACCTCAGTGAACCAGTTTTTCCTCGATATCACGGCCTTAACACACACCGAGTCCCAAACAAGTTAAAACACTGACATCGACAGACCTCCATAACACAGTTGTTTCTGGACACACGGTATGTACCCAGATAATGAGAATCGCGGTTAATGAGAATAATGATAGATCGCCAGGTCGGAGGAAACACCATGGAGAGGTTAGTTATTGTATGCATTTCATGTTATTGTGATCTAATACTTACCTTTTGCGATAGATAACAATCAAACGATGTCCTAGCCTTCCTCTCATACCCATACGTTTGGAATCGGCCTTCAGATAAAGTAAAACAAAGGAAAATGATCAAGCAACATTCCAGATTTCTAAAAAAAAAACTACGTATTATGCCCATTTAAAATAAACTTAAACATGTTTTTTGTAAACGACACTGCTGTTATCAAAGCCCAAACATCGACAATCGATATGCCACCAAGCTTTAGTCCGTCTTATGAGTATATTCGTTAACAGACATCTTTTTTCCGAGGCACCTGAGCAAATTGGATAATGGGGGTTCGCCTAGAAAAAGTGAATGGATAATGTAAATTTTTGACTGGATAATTGTACACACATGTGCCTCTACTCACACATCAGGTATTTGCTAGTGTCCAATTTTGCGCATGCAAATTGACCATGGCTAGGAAATACGCGCGTATACGAACTTTGCCTCCCTCGCAATTACCTTCTACCGGTTTTCCCGTATTTAGAAACGTACAATTTCCAGATATGAGCGCAACACACATTGTTTTTCTCGGTATACTACTAAAGGCAATCTTGACAGTTGCTTAGGACCATTTATGACTGGTTGAGTAATCTTGACACAATTGCACGTGCGTCAAGAGGTGTCTAACGAATAATCGCCCCCTACCGGTTGCCTGGGATGTAACAGGTAGAAGACAAAACAAAGTCGCCACTAAATACGTTAAGAACTGTCAATTTATTTCAATAGCTACGCTACACCCTACTTGTCTCATCTCGAAGAAAATAACCAAGCAGATACGTGCGTAAAATTGTTTGTAATACGCACAATCGCCGTCTACCGGTTTACCGAACTATTGCATAGTTATAAGTACTCGAGGAAAATGATTTCAACCGTGTAATGTGACAACGGCAAACATATTTATTCTAGTAATTGCACTGATCATTTACTAGTTGAGTATGTAGATTACTTTTTGATCATTGAAAATAACCCCGGCAACAATACGCGTTCTTAATGAGGCTAGAATGCGCATTTTCATTTTAACACATTGAGTAGTCATGTCACCAAGACTCTTGCACATTATCGCTTTTAACCTTCTGTCTGGCATGAAATGCAGCTTTTCCTAGAAACATGCTTAATAATTAAGTATCTGACGTTACATTGTCGAAAATATCTACAGATATGCATTTTGCAGTGTCTCCAACTTGAGATTGTACAAAGACCTGCCTACACACAGTCCGCGGCCGTCTATCGGCTGTCCATAGTGTAACACGGCAATGTTCGAGACAGGAAGATGTCACTAGAGTACGTGCTCAACAAATACCGTTTACTAATATCGCCAATGACAACAGGTGTAAATTCAGCTGTTATTGGGACCAACGCAACAAAACAGAACCCGTGCCGGACAGTCGCCGTCAACTGGATGTCCAATGAATACCGCGTAAATAATTGACATTCATGAACGCTACAAACACTTCAATTGCCAATACACACATGTGCCTCTACTCACACATCAGATATTTGCTAGTGTCCAATTTTGCGCATGCAAATTGACCATGGCTAGGAAATACGCGCGTATACGAACTTTGCCTCCCTCGCAATTACCTTCTACCGGTTTTCCCGTATTTAGAAACGTACAATTTCCAGATATGAGCGCAACACACATTGTTTTTCTCGGTATACTACTAAAGGCAATCTTGACAGTTGCTTAGGACCATTTATGACTGGTTGAGTAATCTTGACACAATTGCACGTGCGTCAAGAGGTGTCTAACGAATAATCGCCCCCTACCGGTTGCCTGGGATGTAACAGGTAGAAGACAAAACAAAGTCGCCACTAAATACGTTAAGAACTGTCAATTTTTTTCAATAGCTACGCTACACCCTACTTGTCTCATCTCGAAGAAAATAACCAAGCAGATACGTGCGTAAAATTGTTTGTAATACGCACAATCGCCGTCTACCGGTTTACCGAACTATTGCATAGTTATAAGTACTCGAGGAAAATGATTTCAACCGTGTAATGTGACAACGGCAAACATATTTATTCTAGTAATTGCACTGATCATTTACTAGTTGAGTATGTAGATTACTTTTTGATCATTGAAAATAACCCCGGCAACAATACGCGTTCTTAATGAGGCTAGAATGCGCATTTTCATTTTAACACATTGAGTAGTCATGTCACCAAGACTCTTGCACATTATCGCTTTTAACCTTCTGTCTGGCATGAAATGCAGCTTTTCCTAGAAACATGCTTAATAATTAAGTATCTGACGTTACATTGTCGAAAATATCTACAGATATGCATTTTGCAGTGTCTCCAACTTGAGATTGTACAAAGACCTGCCTACACACAGTCCGCGGCCGTCTATCGGCTGTCCATAGTGTAACACGGCAATGTTCGAGACAGGAAGATGTCACTAGAGTACGTGCTCAACAAATACCGTTTACTAATATCGCCAATGACAACAGGTGTAAATTCAGCTGTTATTGGGACCAACGCAACAAAACAGAACCCGTACCGGACAGTCGCCGTCAACTGGATGTCCAATGAATACCGCGTAAATAATTGACATTCATGAACGCTACAAACACTTCAATTGCCAATACACACATGTGCCTCTACTCACACATCAGATATTTGCTAGTGTCCAATTTTGCGCATGCAAATTGACCATGGCTATGAAATACGCGCGTATACGAACTTTGCCTCCCTCGCAATTACCTTCTACCGGTTTTCCCGTATTTAGAAACGTACAATTTCCAGATATGAGCGCAACACACATTGTTTTTCTCGGTATACTACTAAAGGCAATCTTGACAGTTGCTTAGGACCATTTATGACTGGTTGAGTAATCTTGACACAATTGCACGTGCGTCAAGAGGTGTCTAACGAATAATCGCCCCCTACCGGTTGCCTGGGATGTAACAGGTAGAAGACAAAACAAAGTCGCCACTAAATACGTTAAGAACTGTCAATTTATTTCAATAGCTACGCTACACCCTACTTGTCTCATCTCGAAGAAAATAACCAAGCAGATACGTGCGTAAAATTGTTTGTAATACGCACAATTGCCGTCTACCGGTTTACCGAACTATTGCATAGTTATAAGTACTCGAGGAAAATGATTTCAACCGTGTAATGTGACAACGGCAAACATATTTATTCTAGTAATTGCACTGATCATTTACTAGTTGAGTATGTAGATTACTTTTTGATCATTGAAAATAACCCCGGCAACAATACGCGTTCTTAATGAGGCTAGAATGCGCATTTTCATTTTAACACATTGAGTAGTCATGTCACCAAGACTCTTGCACATTATCGCTTTTAACCTTCTGTCTGGCATGAAATGCAGCTTTTCCTAGAAACATGCTTAATAATTAAGTATCTGACGTTACATTGTCGAAAATATCTATATATATGCATTTTGCAGTGTCTCCAACTTGAGATTGTACAAAGACTTGCCTACACACAGTCCGCGGCCGTCTATCGGCTGTCCATAGTGTAACACGGCAATGTTCGAGACAGGAAGATGTCACTAGAGTACGTGCTCAACAAATACCGTTTACTAATATTGCCAATGACAACAGGTGTAAATTCAGCTGTTATTGGGACCAACGCAACAAAACAGAACCCGTGCCGGACAGTCGCCGTCAACTGGATGTCCAATGAATACCGCGTAAATAATTGACATTCATGAACGCTACAAACACTTCAATTGCCAATACACACATGTGCCTCTACTCACACATCAGATATTTGCTAGTGTCCAATTTTGCGCATGCAAATTGACCATGGCTATGAAATACGCGCGTATACGAACTTTGCCTCCCTCGCAATTACCTTCTACCGGTTTTCCCGTATTTAGAAACGTACAATTTCCAGATATGAGCGCAACACACATTGTTTTTCTCGGTATACTACTAAAGGCAATCTTGACAGTTGCTTAGGACCATTTATGACTGGTTGAGTAATCTTGACACAATTGCACGTGCGTCAAGAGGTGTCTAACGAATAATCGCCCCCTACCGGTTGCCTGGGATGTAACAGGTAGAAGACAAAACAAAGTCGCCACTAAATACGTTAAGAACTGTCAATTTATTTCAATAGCTACGCTACACCCTACTTGTCTCATCTCGAAGAAAATAACCAAGCAGATACGTGCGTAAAATTGTTTGTAATACGCACAATCGCCGTCTACCGGTTTACCGAACTATTGCATAGTTATAAGTACTCGAGGAAAATGATTTCAACCGTGTAATGTGACAACGGCAAACATATTTATTCTAGTAATTGCACTGATCATTTACTAGTTGGGTATGTCGATTACTTTTTGATCATTGAAAATAACCCCGGCAACAATACGCGTTCTTAATGAGGCTAGAATGCGCATTTTCATTTTAACACATTGAGTAGTCATGTCACCAAGACTCTTGCACATTATCGCTTTTAACCTTCTGTCTGGCATGAAATGCAGCTTTTCCTAGAAACATGCTTAATAATTAAGTATCTGACGTTAAATTGTCGAAAATATCTATATATATGCATTTTGCAGTGTCTCCAACTTGAGATTGTACAAAGACCTGCCTACACACAGTCCGCGGTCGTCTATCGGCTGTCCATAGTGTAACACGACAATGTTCGAGACAGGAAGATGTCACTAGAGTACGTGCTCAACAAATACCGTTTACTAATACTGCCAATGACAACAGGTGTAAATTCAGCTTTATTGGGACCAACGCAACAAAACAGAACCCGTGCCGGACAGTCGCCGTCAACTGGATGTCCAATGAATACCGCGTAAATAATTGATATTATTGAACGCTAATTAAATTAATTTGACAGTTCTAAATGCTTTCTGATCAATAGTTTATTTTTGTACTTTGGTCAGGGGGGTTACCGATAATGGCGATGTCTGGAGCGTATTGAGAAAAACATGTTTTACAATGATAAACGTTAAAATTAGCGAACAATTTTATAATATTTTATTTGATTTCGCAATAAATTGTAACTTGTCATAATAATTATTTAATGCTGGTACTGATATGTATATATTTTTTCATTCGTTATCAACCGTAACGCCACTACTGTATTACAATTTAACTGAGAAAACTGATAAAGTATCATAAAATGAAATTATTTTTGGTGTCACTTAGTATATTAAAACATATGCAGTTACTGTCTGTTGAAATTTTTGTTGATTTCAATTAATATTTAAAATTTGATTAATTTTACGCATAGCTGCTATGTGGTTATATATACGCGTACCCTCCTGACCGATTGTACGGAAATACCGACTTCCGTTGTATTACGCTACCGCTATTTTTAGAATAAAGCCTGTCAATCAATCGCCCTCTATCGTCTTTCTAATAGCCGCGACCGTTGCAGACACTGATCACACGGGGGGCGCCGCACGGGTTTCATCGGATGAGTGAGGCACCTTAGGGAAAGAATACTTTACCATAAATCTCTCCTGCGCTCTAGCGTTTTTCGCCATACAGTGCCCCTGAGGGACACAGGCCTGTCCATACTCATAAAATAAATAAATAGAATTAATTCCTAAGCCCTCTCCCTCTCTTCTGATAATATAAACATTTAAATAATATTCTTACTCTATAGGGAACGGGAGATATCCTTTGTAATTGTCAAACACGGGTATATATATCTCCCTTCCCTTCTTTTACTAATCTTTTGAGTTGTGTTATCTCTTATATCTCTGCTTCTATGGTGCATGTGGATGAATAAAAAAAAATCTGACTGCCAGCGGGACCTCTGAATTAAAAAATAGGTCCCATCGTCCATATGTTAACCAGTCTTTTCTATTTATAAAATTTGTTGGATCCAAATGATACAGGGGACAGGCCTGTAAATATGTACATTGTAAGCTGTATATATAAATGTAAATATTATTAATGATTTAAATTCTTGATTTTTTAAAATAAACATACTTTTAAAAAGGTCCTAAAAAAGTGCCTATAGCATCGGTTAAATAATATAACTATATGTCTTATCTTTTATTTTAACTGAATACATTTTTGGTTTTTAAATTATTGTATTTTTACCACTATTATAAGTCCCAAATGAGGCACTGTTTAAAAATATATTGTAACTTTACAAAGAGGCGAAATAATCTATACTCTATGTTAATTAGGTGGACTGGAAATGAAATGTAATAAAAGAAAAAAGGAAGTGTAAACTGATATTTTATATAAAACAACTTTTACTACACATTCATCTCAGCACATAAATACAACACAGATAAAACCACCCGTACATTATATAATAGCCTATTGTCAATACATTAGTAACTCATAATCATCTTTATGTTGTTTAATTTTTAATCCTTTTTAATCTACCAGACACTAGGCAACCCTCACGCCATTAATATAATACTGTGATATTTTATTTTAAACTCCCATACTTTAATGTTCGCCCTATAACAATAGTTAGGGCGAGGGTAAACAAAACCAAATATTGATTGAAGCAAAATCACAACCAAATCAAAACGTGTTAAACAATGGCGTTTGCGGTATTTTGTGACAGCTATGTGTCTAGACTAGAGAGGTTCTGTCAAGGCAAAGAAGGATATATCCGGTTCTTTGGGGTACCGGGTATGGGCACCCAAAGAAAAATGGAGACGATGTTCGGGAAACTGTTGGACTCCTAACCAAGGTATGGACTATGACTCTATAATAGATTAGATTAGTATTTAACCTATAATGTACATACATGTAATTAACAATGTATACATTGTTTGATAAAAAGGAAAAAATCGCTAATGCAAAGAACTTGTTCTCTCAAGAATCTTATACAATTCTTATATTTCCAGGTTTGTGCTCATCATATAGGGAGGCAATGACATTCACAAACTCTGCAAACCACAGGAAATTGTGGAAGAACTGAGAGACATCGCCAACAGGATGTACGTGTCGGGCGTGGAGAGGGTTTTTGTGAGCTCCATTCCGGAAAGAGGGCGATTTAAGGAATGGACCGGCCTTAACAGAAAAAGGTTCAACACAATACGGCGCTCGATAAATAAGAAGCTGAAAGTCATCTTCCCCGGCGACTTCATCGACGTGAGCACCCGCATGAAGTTTCCAAGGCATTACGACCGGGATTTGGTTCATCCCGGCACCAAGGAAGGGGGAATGAAAATAATTTATCATTTTGTAAAGAAATGTTTAAACCAGTGTTTGTCTGTTTAATAAATATATAATACTGACTTATTATTTCCAAGGCATTTTACATATCTTTGGATCAAAATATCCAATTGACTACGATGGGCAAAGACAAGTAGGATTTAAATTCAAACCAAATTCAATTGATACTAATAAATTGATTTTGATGATTAGCATAAACCAGTCTGGGAACTTTCGTGACATATAAAAATATGTCTGGGATATGATACATTATATATATATAACTCTTCAGAGCTCTTTGGTTACTAATTTAAATATATATACTATCGATTTAAATTAGTAACCAAAGAAATCTGAAGAGTTCTTGAGCAGTTGCCGCTACGCGGCTGAGCATTATATATATATATATATATATATATATATATATATATATATATATATATATATATATATATATATATATATATATATATATATATATATATATATATATAATTATGATAATTTAAAAGGACTTACCTCACAAAGGATATTGTAATCAGTGCAATCCTTTTCACACACAGAACACGGGTATTTCCCCATCATAATGTGCACAAATTTACAAAGTAGAGAACTTGTCTTACTAGACCTTTTAAAAATTGCTATTGATGAACCGATTGACTGAAGCAGTAGTAGTAGGAACTAGTTTAATGAGGGTCTACACGCCCTGTTGAGGGCTTTTTCATGACCCCGCCATGTTGCCCATGCATGGCTTAAATGTTTATATTCCGAAAAATATCGCCTAAAGAGGGCCCTAATTAGGTACCTAGTTTATGTACCCATTTACTGGAAAGATGGTATAATTTTGGTATTTTTTTTATCTTAAAGGGGATTGAGCATGTTTTGAGTGAATTCCACTCCCTAATTCCTGGCTCTTTCCCCTGACACTAGGTTCTAATTGGTATTTGTTTATTTATTTTTCACCATAAGAAGGTTCCCTGCTTTCGGCTTACCTCTTCCCCTAGCGAAATTGTGAAATAGTGGGGAAGGGGTGCACTTTTTTAGGGACCTGTGTAGCTAATAAGCTTTGGTATTTAAGGAGTAATTGTGGTAGCTCGTTTAGACCCTAGTGCTTGTTAATTTTTGATGTCTGGACGCCCGGGGCCCGACCGCCCACTAAACCATCTTTCTTGCCTTACATTTGTAATGTATATGCCAAGAAAGAAGTCCCCGGCTGGTGGTATAAGATAATGCTCGCCTTTGTCTACTAGTTAATTCTATTACTATTTATACAGGTAAAAAGTATATTCAGCGGCCATTATCTTATGGTTTTCCCTATTCTACCACACACTCGATTCACGCTCTCATGGTCTCATACATCCAAGCATTCTGTTAACTACTTAGACTACTTAATCTACACTACGCATTTCTCTACTATATACAGTAGTGGAAGGGTTTTTTTTTTAATTCTTTTTTCCACTGTCCTACTAGTGCAAAAACATTTGTTAAATGGGGGGAGCCATGCATGTTATGACATAGTAATATATATTACACAAAGATATGTTGTTAGGCTTGGAGAACCTTAGATGGGTAGCTTTTGTTTATACGGACCCCCTATTGGGCTTCCGTTTATTCAGCATACCCTGGTTCCACTTAGAGTTAATATGTAAAGAGTCTATTGAATCCTATGTGTGTGTCGTAGTACTGAGCCCAGATTGCCGTTGTTTTTACGGGGCCCTTAGGGGGCACCCGTTTATTTGGTAATCCAGTATACTTTATTATTGCCTTGATGTTGAGTGGTGTTTTTGTGGGTTTTTCTAGGTGACTTTTATAGATGGTGGTGTTAAGGTGCCTTTGTTTTTACGGGGTCTTCAAGAGTCCACCGTTTATTCAGCAACCTTCCATCTAATGGATAGTATTTTATATTTTATTTTCCCCTTATTTTGCCTTGTTTAATTGTGTGTGTGCTGTCTTAACTATATTTTGGCCATACTGGGCATTCGAGCGGATTGACCTACTTAATGTTCGTTTATTTCGCTTGATTCTGATTGGCTGGTAAGTCGTAACTATATTTTGGCCATACTGGGCTTTCGAGCGGATTGACCTACTTAATGTTCGTTTATTTCATTAATTCTGATTGGCTGGTTTGTCTTATCTAATTTTTGACCATACTGGGCTTTCGAGCGGATTGACCTACTTAATGTTTGTTTATTTCGCTTGATTCTGATTGGTTGGTTTGCACGCACCACATCGAACGCATATTTTTACATGTTGTTAGTGTAGTTGATTTTTTCTAAATATTCGAATAAAGCCGCTTTAATTGGTTCTGCTTTATCGGCGGGCGGAAACAGTAGTACTTTTCTATTTATGATAGTTAACCCTAATTTAATAGTCAGCTGGTACTCTAGTTCGGTACGCTCAGTTGCGTGCTGCCCACACTGGAATACCACGTGTTCGAAGGTTTCTGTGTCTGCGCAGTGAGGGCAGTTTCTCGGTCGAGCTTTATTTTCCGCACCTAAGTAGCTTGAGCCGATCCTAAGTCTTGTGTAAATTTTATCATACTTAGTAAACGGGTGATGTATTTTGATCCTAGTATTTCTTTCACCGAATTCGTAATTGTGTGTTAACTTGTAATCAGTAAATCTCGCTTCCGCTTTCTGTTTGTAGTGGTTGGTGATGTAACTATAAGCTTCTGTTTTGCTTAGTTTTATAGTTAGTAGATTTCCACTAAGAGCACCTTCTTTGGCCAAAGAGTCTGCTAATTCGTTTCTTATTATTCCTATATGGCTTGGTATCCAGACAAGATTTATTGTAGTATTAAGGTTGGTTTTGATGTCAGAGTTGAGTCTATAAATGTGATTAATTATTTCTTGTCTGTTTGTTCCTTTTATTTGTTGTAGAGCTTGTAATGCGCTGAGGGAATCGGTGAAAATATCAATGGTACTATTGGTTATTTTATTTTTGTGTATCCAGGTAGTTGCTTCCTTGATGGCTGTAGCTGGCTTGGTCAAATTAGTGTTCAACAACGGGTTTCGATTTTCTATAGTTTATTTGTTCGTTTCGTTTCATCTCCATAAACCGTAGATGTGTACCGTAAACCGTAAAAACTGAAATTATAATAAAATGACTCATAATCATTAAAGTTATGACAATAACAAATTAACTGTAATAGAAGCATGTCCAGATCTACATTGTGATCGTTGAGATTGGGTGCAGTGTATAACAAACAAACTCTAGAACACTACAGCCAAATAATATTTAACTGTTCACACAACCACACAATCTTGATTGTAGCAGAGGGTGAATTTGTCAACAGAAAAAACCATAATTCACAAAGTATAGATCTAGCATATTTCTATTACATGGTTTTACAGACTACAGAGTATTATTATACCCTGGACCCTATAATATTAAACATATATAGCAATTAAACCAAAGAGCATATCAATTGAATGACTAGATTTGCAAACACGTGTTGTTAATTGGCAAGAGAGACGACTCATGTCTGACCCGCACTGTAAATTACGAAAGACAACTCTTTCTAGACGCAATTTGTGGAATACCAAAAAATGACTAGGGCATTGCCGGAATCATTTAATAATGCAAATAAAATATACCCTCAATGCATAAATTAAGCTATCAATGCAAACTATAGATCCATCTAAAGGTATTAATCTTTGATCAATACCGAGTGCTATTTATAGCCCCATGCGGTCTCAGACCATGACATTTCACGGAGCCGTTCGCAGAGCATGCTCACAGAAAATGCATGTTTACGTTCTAGATATCAAATCGTTTTTACTTAAACTGTGACAAGTACGTTACAAAATGTTTAATTACCTTGCTGCTCCGACCAAGCTGCTAAATATGTATCGTTAACTTGAAAAATTCGTTATTCAGTGAAGTTTTATTGACATTTGTTTGTTCTTCGTTCGACTAGAAAGTGAAAATACCAGTGCGCATGCGCAACAAAAGTAGCAGGTACCGACCAAATCGCGGACCTAAACCACGCACGCAACAATCAAAACGGAAAGGAACTAACTAAAACTTAACAATTGTTGACTCAGAACTACACAAACAACTTAGTAGGAAAATATTACTAAAATTTACACCGACAGTTACACTCCCACCAAAATCAACTGATTTTCTGTACCTTTATCTGTCTGTAAAACTGTTAAAATATATTTAAACGAAGCTAAAACGGATCAACACTAACTCGAATGGTTTGAACAGAGAAGTAAGATCTAGCAAAGTAGAACTGACCTATAAGTCAAACCATTTGACTTAATCAATAATCATGATTACAGCACATATACGAACGTGTGTGAGATAAAGCATTATTATACAAAAGTTGAATTATGTGATATAGCAATTTATCACACAATCACAATTGAAAGGATAATCCTTTCTAGATGTTCAGACACATTATGCAGATAACTGCAAATACTAATACTGAGTACAGGCGTTATTCACTTATTGCTCAATAAGCAAAACTAGTTTGTGCACACTCCGCTCTAGAATGGATGTGCTCGTTGTGTCCTTTCTGGCTAATTTGACGATCACTCTCCGTACAAGTCCGTCGTCATCTATGCGAACTTCAGTGACTCTAGCCAGAGGCCACTCAATACGCGGTGAATCGACATCTTTTACAAGCACAACATCACCAACGCGCACATTCCGACGACGTTCGTGCCACTTTTGCCTGAGCGCAATTTGCGAAACATATTCCTTTTTCCATCTTGCCCAGAACTGTTCAAGGAGAAACTGCACTCTCCTCCAACGTTTCCGGAGAAGAAGGTCTTCCTTAACAAATTTGCCTGGAGGCGGTTGAGGAATTTCTAATTTTGCTGTGAGGATGTGATTTGGCGTTAGTGGCTCGAGCGCGTCAGGATCGTCTATTTCACTAATCGCGAGTGGTCGACTATTCACTATAGAGGAGACTTCATAGAATAGGGTCCTAAGCGATGAATCGTCTAGGCGACCTGGGCATTGAAGCAGAATGGCATCTAGGACACTGCGAACAGTTTTTATCTGTCTTTCCCACTCGCCACCAGTGTGGCTTGCGTCTGGCGCGTTTGTCACGAATTCGCACTGTCGTTTGGTAAGAAAGGAAGTGACTTTATGTTCGTTTCCCTTTCGAATTCGTTCTTAGCACCTATGAAGTTCGTGCCTTGGTCTGACCGGATTTGTCTAACTGCTCCACGAATCGCGATAAAACAGCGAAGTCCATTGATGAATGCGTCTGTGGACATGTCATCTAACATTTCAATGTGGATTGCGCGACAACACATACATGTAAACAGTAGTCCATATCGTTTTACTTCTTTACGTCCTTGCTTGACTGAGAATGGTCCAAAACAGTCCATACCACAGTATGTGAAAGGTGGGGAAGGCACAACACGTTCTGTAGGTAAGTCTGCCATTCGTTGGCATTCTGTAGGTCGTCTAAGCTTTCTGCATATCACACACTGACGAATGAAGTTTGCAACGACCTTGCTTCCACCTATTATCCAGTAGCCACTGGATCGGAGTTTGTTCATCGTCATTCCTCTACCTTGATGCTCAATTTGCTGATGAACATGTGCAAGGATCAATCTGGTGATGTGGCTCTCCTTTGGCAGGATAACTGGGTGTCTACAATGGGATGGGAGATCTGCCTTTGGTAGTCGGCCACCAACACACATAAGCCCATCATGAAGAACTGGATCCAATGGGTACAGAGGGTTCGTCTGGGGAAGTTTTTCAGTCTTATTTAATGAACTTATAGAGTTCTGAAATGCACATTCTTGAACAAGTTTGAGAATGGTTATTTCTGCCATTCGTCTTTCTTCTACCGTTGGGGCATGCGTTCCTTTGACCCCATTGGAGAGTCTCTGTAGTCTAGCCATGACAGACAATAACTTTGAATAGCTTGAGAATCTGTCAAGGCGTTGTAACACATCAGGAATACCCGACGCCTTTGTGCACATTGATCTTACAGTTCGAACTTCTGGATCACCTAGCTGTAAATCTGTTTCAATTTCATTGGTTTCAATCTCTCTTTGCCAGAGGAATAAGGGGCCACTGAGCCATGTTGAGCTAGTAATTTCAGAGGCTGAGATACCTCTTGAAGCATGGTCAGCAGGGTTTTTCTCGGTACTGACATAGAACCACTGACTCGGATCGGTAACGTTTCTGATCATCTGGACGCGGTTGGCGACAAACACATGGAACCTGCGTGCTTCGTTGTTGATGTACCCTAAAACTACACGCGAGTCTGTCCAGAAATACTCTTGATCTATGATCAGGTTCAGTTCTTGTTTGAGAAATCCACTGATTTTTGCTGATAATACTGCAGCCGTCAGCTCTAGTCTTGGTATGCTGACCATCTTGTGTGGAGCTACTCTTGCTTTTGCCATTACCAGGGAACAGTGAACAGCACTTTCATTGATAAATCTGATGTATGAACATTGGCCATAACCAGCAGTACTAGCGTCAGAAAAATGATGCAGCTCTGTACGAAGTGGTTTTCCAAATTCTTGTGGCTTCAAAGGTCTTTGAATTGTCACATACTTTAGGTTGTGAATGTCTTCAATCCATTTCTCCCATTCAGGCCGTATACTTTCGGGAAGAGTATCATCCCAGTCAACACCTCTTTGGCACATTTCCTGAAGAATTCTCTTCCCTTTAAGAGTGCAAGGGGCGAGAAATCCTAAAGGATCAAATATCGATGCCACTATTGACAGCATACTTCGTCTAGTAGCCATAGCGTTCTTGATCGTTATTTCGAATTTGAAGTTGTCGTTTTCTACGCACCATCTTACACCAAGGGCTCTTTCCACCGGTAACTGTTCCAACGCTAAATCAAGGTCCTTCACATCTGCAGCTCTTTCTGACACAGGGATTGAATCAATAACCCGTTTACGGTTAGAAATAAACTTGTGTAGGTGCATACCACCGTTAGCACATAGCTCTTGAGCATCCTTGATCAACTGAATGGCCTCTTCTTCTGTTTCCGTGCTAGATAGGCCATCGTCAACATAGAAGTCGTTCTGCACAAAGAAAGAAGCCTTGGGCAGGTCACTCTGGCAAATCTTTGCTAAATACTTGAGCCCGTAGTTAGCACATCCAGGAGACGAGGCTGCTCCAAACAAATGTACTCGCATTCTGTACTCCAGGGGCTTCTTGTCCATATCTCCATCCTCCCACCACAAGAATCGCAAAAAGTCTCTATCTGGCTCTTGTACCAAAAACTGATGAAACATCTTCTCAATGTCACACATGATGGCAACCGGGTGTATTCTAAATCTACAAAGTACACCAACAAGTCCATTTGTTAGGTCTGGACCTGTCAACAGATGCTGATTGAGTGAGGTTTTGCCATACTTTGCCGAACAGTCAAATACCACACGTAGTTTGTCTTGCTTTTTGGAGTGGTAAACTCGAAGATGTGGAATGTACCATACGTTTCCGTTTTCACCAATGTTATCCACCATTTCCGCATCTTCACGCTCTATAATCTCTTTCATGAACTGCCTATAGTGACCATAGTACTTCTGGTCATTCCGTAACTTTCGTTTTAAATGGTTCAACCGTAGTACAGCAAGATGCTTGTTGTTTGGCATGACAGGTCTTTCTTTAAATGGAAGTGGCATCTCCAGGTGCTTGTCATCTCTCTGGTGGATTGTGCTGTCTAGGAGGTTAAGAAAATGGATATCTTCCTGTGAGACTTTCTTGTCTTTGTTCCCATCTTGATCAAAATCACTTTCTAGTACCTTTATTACATCTCTCGGCTGGCAAGGAGGTAATTCTTTTATCTGCACTAACGTTCTATGACAGACACTTGGCATGGAAACGGCTTCAAGAGAGGGGTTAACATAGCCGATCACACTCCAACCAAGTAGCGTTTGCACAGCATAGGGTTCTTCGTCTTTCCCTATAAGCATGTTTCTTGGAGCTAGGGCTTGCGGGCAGTTGTAGCCTATGAGTAGGCCTACATCACAGGACTGGAGTGGTGGAATTTCATCTGCAATTGGTGCAAGATGAGGCCAGGTTTTCACAGTGTCGACATTAGGTATGTGTGAGCGATCCACTGGTATGAAGTCTCTGGAGTATGCCTGATTAATTGAAACATAATCGGGGGAGTTGAAACCTCTTACTTTTAAACCGCAGACTCTGGAACTTTCTATTACAGTGTGCTGTGAGGTCATCGTTGACAAACTTAGTTTTATGGGTTGGCCGGAAATCTGCAACGATGATGCTGTGTCTTCTAATATGAATGTTGTGTCACTTTGTGTGTCAAGTAGTGCATATGTGAGGATTTCTTGCGATGGATTTTCCTGTGTAGACACCCACACAGGTACGATCATTGAGGTACTCTGTTCTGTATTTCTGCTAACTCTGAATGAGCTTGCAGATGTAGGTGCATTGCTGACAGTATACTGTCTATCTTCATGTAGGCATGACGGGTGCTGTCCCTTGCACACATTACATGTGTGTTTCCTTCTGCAGTCTTTGTTTAAATGACCCTTGCGAAGGCAACCGTAACATAAACTGTTGTTTCGGATGAAGTCTCTCTTCTTATCAATGGTAAGTGAGAGAAATCCATTGCATTTGAAAATATAATGACCCTTCTTGTTGCAAAAAAGACAGGCTTCGATGGAGTATTCACCTGTAGGCTTCTTGGAGTTGTGCGCAGTTGTTGCCAGTACCTTTGCTTTGTTGCCGCTGTACCTAAGCTCCTTTGACTTCTTATCTTCATTGTTGTTTAAGGCATACAGAGATGAGATAGGATTGCATGCTATTTTTGCCTCTTTGGCTAGGAAACTTACAAATTGGCTAAAGCTTGGATAGCTACAATTTGATTCCATACTTTGAATTACTTCCCGATTCCATCTAACAGTTGCGTAGTCTGGGAGCTTATTCAGGAGCTTTTGGTTTTCGGTGCAGTCGTCTAGAATGCGGAGACTTGGAATATGAGGCAATGCATCCTTGCATCCTTGCAGGAAGTCGGCAAAGTCCCTTAAACCAACGGGATCTTTAGCTGCTATCTTGGGCCATTTGTCTAACTTATCCCGAAAGGCCTTCTGCACTACAAATGGATGGCCATATCTTTCATGTAATACCCTTTGTGCACTTTCGAAGGCTGTCTTGCTGCCGCTGTAAAAGAAGCCTTCTAATGCTTTACGTGCTGGGCCACCAGTGTATTTCTTCAAGTAGAAAATTTTCTCTTCGGGAGGAATACCCTTGCGTTCGATTAGCGTTTGGAAAGATGTTTTCCACTCTATGAATTGAAGGGGGTCACCAGCAAATACATTTGGTTCGGGAACTGGTAAACGGTTAAGGTTAACAGAGTCAGCTAAGACTTTGGCAAAGGCGGCCCTTTCATCAGAATTGACAAAGTCTTGATTTTCTAGGTTGCTTTCATTCTGTCTTTGCGTTTCAGGTGCTTTAACAGACGTGTCGTTTTTTATACTTGCACGCTTCACCAAAGTCTCGACTTCTTCCGTTTGCTTCTCTGTTTTTATATCACCTGGAGGAATGATTATGTTTGGCACGGTCTCATCACTGTTATACACTTGCACATATGCATTTAATCTGGCTTGAGCAATCTTTATTTCTCTTCTTGCTTCAAGCTTCTTCATTTCTTTCTTGTGCGCTTCCAGAGCCCTTTTTTGTTCAATCTCTATATCTGCAAGTTTAGACAGCTGTTCCTCTTCCTCTTGCAGAACTTCATATTTTGCTTGTTTTTCTGCTAAGGCAGCTGCTGCATCTGCCACCTTTTCGGATAGTACCGATTTGTTCGAGTTATTCGATTCTGACTCCCATAGGCTGAATACCGACTGAGCGTAATCTTTGTTTCTTAGTGACTTCAATCTTGAAAGTTCTCGCTGTGGTTCAAACTCTTCAATCTCACCGAGTCTTTCGTTTACTATTTGGTTAATGTCTCGTGTTATACTAACTAAAGCATCAATTCTTTTCATCAATAATGGGGCTATTGTGCCCTTTGTTCGTAGTTCTTCAAAGTGTCTTAAAACAGCGTTTTCTAAAACATTTACAGTGTCTGACGTTTCTGCAATGTCTGTGTGATCAGAATCTGTTCTTAAAATGTTCCTCAATTTCTTTACATTAAACTGCCAGTCGTTGTAAACAGAACTCAATTTCTTTTCTCCTTTCTCAAACTCAGTCTGCATATATAATGCCATTCTTTCAGTTGGTCTTGATTCACGTGATGATCTACGAGGCGCTTGATGATCTTCTTCGGCTCCGTTTGGATTCTGTTCACCCGGCTCTATAACCACATCAGCCACCGTTTCTTCTCCTTCAAGGCTGGCATTCTCCATGACTGCATCCATGGCGCTCAAGTTTTTACTGTAGCTGGCTTGGTCAAATTAGTGTTCAACAACGGGTTTCGATTTTCTATAGTTTATTTGTTCGTTTCGTTTCATCTCCATAAACCGTAGATGTGTACCGTAAACCGTAAAAACTGAAATTATAATAAAATGACTCATAATCATTAAAGTTATGACAATAACAAATTAACTGTAATAGAAGCATGTCCAGATCTACATTGTGATCGTTGAGATTGGGTGCAGTGTATAACAAACAAACTCTAGAACACTACAGCCAAATAATATTTAACTGTTCACACAACCACACAATCTTGATTGTAGCAGAGGGTGAATTTGTCAACAGAAAAAAACATAATTCACAAAGTATAGATCTAGCATATTTCTATTACATGGTTTTACAGACTACAGAGTATTATTATACCCTGGACCCTAGAAAATTAAACATATATAGCAATTAAACCAAAGAGCATATCAATTGAATGACTAGATTTGCAAACACGTGTTGTTAATTGGCAAGAGAGACGACTCATGTCTGACCCGCACTGTAAATTACGAAAGACAACTCTTTCTGGACGCAATTTGTGGAATACCAAAAAATGACTAGGGCATTGCCGGAATCATTTAATAATGCAAATAAAATATACCCTCAATGCATAAATTAAGCTATCAATGCAAACTATAGATCCATCTAAAGGTATTAATCTTTGATCAATACCGAGTGCTATTTATAGCCCCATGCGGTCTCAGACCATGACATTTCACGGAGCCGTTCGCAGAGCATGCTCACAGAAAATGCATGTTTACGTTCTAGATATCAAATCGTTTTTACTTAAACTGTGACAAGTACGTTACAAAATGTTTAATTACCTTGCTGCTCCGACCAAGCTGCTAAATATGTATCGTTAACTTGAAAAATTCGTTATTCAGTGAAGTTTTATTGACATTTGTTTGTTCTTCGTTCGACTAGAAAGTGAAAATACCAGTGCGCATGCGCAACAAAAGTAGCAGGTACCGACCAAATCGCGGACCTAAACCACGCACGCAACAATCAAAACGGAAAGGAACTAACTAAAACTTAACAATTGTTGACTAAGAACTACACAAACAACTTAGTAGGAAAATATTACTAAAATTTACACCGACAGTTACAATGGCTACTAGTTCGCAGGAGAATATTGATACTCTATGATCAAGTTTGATTTTTGCTTTTGCTTTGATAGTTTCTCCTTCGTATATAGCTATACCTGCCCCTGCTATCTTTTTAATCGGGTCTTTGCTGCCGTCTGTATAAATCTTGAATTTAGCTGTTGATCTACTTAAGTAATTGTCTGCGGCTTTCTTTATTGAGAGCGGGTTGTCTGTTTTGCGTATTTTTTTGCTTAGGCCTATATCTATGGACATAGGTTCGATTCCTATGAAGTTTATATGAGAAGGAGGTGTTAGGTGGCCTGTTTCTAGATTTGTTTCCTCTAATAGATTTATAATACGTTGCGTGTATGGTTTTTTCGGGAATTTGGGCCATTTTCCTACGCGCTTAAATATCTCCTTATTGGTGCTTAATGTAGATCCTAATGAGGCGGAGCGGGCCCAATATTTCAAACTGAGTATATTGATTTGTTCGGTGATCGGTAATTCCCCTACTTCGGCGTGAATTGCTTCGGTTCTCGAGTAGCTAGGGACTCCTATTATAGTTTTTATTGCTCTATTTTGTAATTTTTGGAGTTTATCTAGTATAGATTTATTTGCCGAACCGTACGCTACCATTCCATATTGTATTTTTGATTTGATTAAGGCCTGGTATATAGTATAAAGGCATTTTTTACTTGATCCCCATTCTTTTCCTCTTATTGATCTAATTAGATTTATATCTTTTTCGCACCTGCCTATTACCGTTTTTATGTGTTCTTCCCATGTAAGATATTTATCGAACGTTAGTCCTAGGAATTTGATGCTATCTTTGTTATCAATGTTTTTATCGCATAATGTTAGTTTAGTTAATGAAGCGTCATCAATCGGTGTTTTTTTTTGTTACGAAAAATTATTGTTTGCGTTTTATCTGGGTTGATGACGAACCCGTAGTTTGACGCCCACTTTTCTACGTCTCTTAGCATTTTCTGTATTTTATCGATTCCTTCCTTTGGAGTTTTGCTACACACCCATATGGCGCTATCATCTACAAATTGTGATACTTTAATTTGATTACTTGTGGCAGTGTATTTATTTTGGGTGTTGTGTTTTTGAACCGCATCATTGAATGTGTTCATGAAGATTGAAAATAATATTGGTGATAAAACGCTACCTTGCGGACAGCCGTTTATAGTGGTTCTTGGCGTTGATGTGTTGTTTTGATATTTTACTTTAATAATCCTTTTTGATAAGAAGGTGGAAAGCCATTTTATCATCCTACCCCGGATACCATATTTTAGTAATATAGAGATGGCCCCTTCAGCCCACATTTTATCAAAGGCAGCGGATAGGTCCAGAAATGCTGCTGTTATGAATTCTTTTCTTACTTGAGCAACTCTTACATCAGATTCTAATCTTACTACGTTATCGTCACATGAGTGATTGGCTCGGCACCCTGATTGGAATATATCAGAATATAACTTATTTGTTTCTAAAATCAAGCATAATCTTGTTTTGATCATTTTTTGCATTATCTTGGTAAAACAGGATGTTAGAGATATAGGCCGATAGGATGCTGGTTCGTTAGAGGGTTTATTTGGTTTGAGTATCGGTATGATGGTTGATTCGTGCCATGATTCAGGGATTAAACCTTGGTCCCAGGAGTTGTTGAACATGTTTAAGAGGGCCGATTTTGATTCATGGGGGAGTTGCTTTATAATGTCATAATTAATACCGTCTTCTCCTGGGGCCCCTTTTCCACATGTTGTTAAGGCTATATTAAGTTCTGTTAATGTAAAGGGCTGATTATATTTTAGATTCGTGTGAGGCTGTTCGTTAGCAATGATATTATTGATCGTAAGTGAGAAGTCATTCTTTTTGGTTATAAACTGTTGTGTGTACCCCTTGTTACTACTGATTTTGGCGTAGTTGTCTACTAGAATTTCTGCTTTTTCTAAAGGGTCAATAATAGGCTTCCCATTTACAATGAAGGGACAGGTTTGAATTGGCGTGTGTCCTTTAATTCTTTGGATAAAGATCCATAGATCTTTACTAGTTGTTTTAATAGTTATTTTACTGCAGAATGTTTCCCAGCTGTCCTTCCGGGCCTTTTTTAATATTTTTTTTGCATCTCTTCTAGCGTCATGCCATAGTTTTAGTTTGATGGTTGATTTTTTGTCTTTTTTTATAATTTTTCCTACAGTTTTCCCTTTTTTTCGCCGCGGCCGTGCATTCATCAGTCCACAATGGTACTGTTTTTGTATTTTTTTTTATTAGTGTGGGAGTATTTAGGCATTGTTTTGTTTAGTATTGTTGTTAATTGTGTGTAAATTTCGTTGAAATTATTGTTGACATCTGTTTCTGTTATATTAATTAGGCTTTTTGAGCATTCGTGTTTGAATGATGTCCAGTTTTCGTTGGATGCTCTGCTCACATTCCATTTCTTATTATTTTTGGGAGGGTTTCTGTTAATGCTAAATTTAGTGTTGGTTAGAATGGGAAAATGGTCACTTCCGCATGTGATATCAATGACATTGAGTTCGCAGGAATCGAACATGCTGGCAGAGGCCATAACAAGGTCAACTGCACTGTCTGCTTTGTTTGTTTCGTTTGAGATCCTGGTTATCTGACCATCATTTAATATGCAAAGATTTTCGTCATTAAGGAATGTGAGTAGATCATCGGCCTCGCCGTCGTACCTAATGTCGTTCTCTGGATTCCAACATGGGTGTTTAATATTGAAGTCTCCTACTATTAGGGTACAGTTATCGCTGTTCTTAAAAACTTGTCTATAATTATGTAGTGTGTTGTCTGTTTTCTGCGCGTAGGTATTGTATATAGTTAACCTTTCCTTATCGCTATAAACTGTAACTGAGGTTATATCCATGGGGGTGGTGTTGTTGATGTTGTTTGTTATGACTTGTAGACCTAACCTTACATATATGCAGGTGCCACCCCCTATGTCATTATTTTTGCTTTTGTTGGAGATAGGGTTTTGAAATCCTCTAATTTTGGGGAGTTTAGACTTATCTGATTCCCAAGTTTCCTGGATGCAAATTATGTCTACTTCATGTTTGGTTTGGGTCAAAAATGTCATGAGTTCACTTATTTTAGTGGAGTCTTTCCCTACTATGCTCCTTGCATTCCAGCTGACGACGACGAGGCCATTTTTACTTGTGTTGGTGTTTGATTTTTTATTGGCAGTCAATTGACTGAAGCACAGTATGTTTCTTACATTTATAGTAATTTAACACCAATGAATGCCACGCCCTCTTGACTAGGCGGGAAGCACGTTCTCATGGGTTTGGGAAATGAAGGGGTGTCATAACAGAAACAGCCGATTCACACCTTTAGTGAAAGAGTGACCAACTGTAATGTATATGACTGTTTGGATAAGCTTCAGCATTGCAACAACATTAACTGAGAAAATAATAGAACAAACCTGATACTTTTACTGCATATTAATGTTATAAAGTCTTTACTAAATTGGACTGATATTGGCCCCAGTTAGTAAATATAACTAAACCCTTATGACACCCCCTTTACAAGTCGTTACTTCATTTTTAAACGTATTTAAAAGGGTTACTCGCCACTGAGATGACGAGCGCATTTACATTTACAAAAATACGTAATTATTTAAAAATAACACAAAATTTGCTTTTGGGGACTTCTATAAACTAGGTAAAAATTATAGCATAGACACAGAATCACGAAGATACGAAAGTCGCCAATGAAATGCATTTATTTATTGACAACAAATGACACGTTTACTCTTTCTGTTATTTTATATAGTTATTCCATTAATTATATATACAATACGTCTTTGCAATCCAGCAGACACTGATAAAAAGCATACCTTCATAGTACTTCGTTCTTTAACTTTAACCTTAACTAAAATATTGTTTCTTCATATAATCTTGTGTGCCCCAAAAACAAATATTCATATTCACACCATATTCACACCACCTCTTCTTCTCTCAAATCTAAAATTTTCCTGGAATTGACATTTTGAATACCATATTGTCTTTTGCATTGTTCCACATTTTACTCTAGCTTTTGTACCTGGGTTGAAATAAAAGTATTATCTGTCGGTCAATTACCCAATAGGTCCAAAACTGACAATAGTGAATGATAACAATTATCGCCTATTCAGCAAAGATATAATTGGGATTAGCCGGTATTTTTGCCGATACTGCGCAGCGACATTTCTATCATTACAGCACAGGGGCACTTATGAGTTGCCCAGGGACTGAACCCGGCCGGTCCATTATACTGACACAGACGAGCCAGGCGTAATGCTGTCCCCGTAGCCCCGAGCATTAGGAGGGAAGCCACAATATATAATTACTTAATCTTACGTGACAAACTGACAAATTATACATTGTGAGATGTTGTTAAAGCGTGGGTATTTCTTGTATTTTTGTAACCACTGAAAATAAAAGGATGTTACGATTTCAAGATTAACGCATAAAAACTTTGTTTAAAGGGTTGTAATTTGTATTTCTTAACAAAGGCTGTAGATTTGTGGAGAATTAGAACATTCTCACGCAACCTTGAGATACGGTAAGAGCAGCTCTTCTCATTTTCAAAAAAAAAAATAAAAAAATATGCGAGCAGATTCTTTTAATTATGAACATTTAACTAGACTGAATAAAATACAACCGGAAACATTATGGCATGTTTATTTAGTTATCAATTTTCGCATCGTAGCTTATTGGGAAGCATCGAGCTGCTTCAGATATGTATATCATTGGTAAAATGTATCCAGCCAGAAGAAACTTAAAACTATCCCCACCCCCACACTGCCCCTTCCTGACACACACCTGGTCCCGGAAGTACAGAGGACGTTACCAGGTCCAGCAGTGTATTGCAAACATGACCTTATGGCAGATGACATATATCACAAGTAAAATTCTTTGAAGCACTTTCGTTGATTCCCCTCCTGTGCGGAAGTAATAGTAATATTACAATGTAACCTATTTTTTTTTATTAATGTTGATGACGTACTTTGACCTATTGACTCACATTAAACTTGACTATACAGTATTTAGTCAGATAATTATCAATGAATGTTCGTGGTTAATATTGTGTTATGTTATTTAAGGGGATTTTTTTTAATTGACTGTCATTATGCGTATACAAAGATATATATATATATATATACAGCAAACATAAATAACGACATATCAATGAATGTATCATTGTTCAAAAAGTGATTATTTCGGAGTGATCAGGAGACTTAGTCAATGAACTTTTTGTGGCTGTGGAAAGCGTTTTTATGTATATTCCGTTAATTATTTTGAATGTGAAAAAGTTGGAAAAATCACCAGTTATGTTATTTATAGCGTAAAATGCTGATGCAAACTTTTTTATTAAGATAGCATATTTTGACTTATTAACCCTACCTAAATTTGACTATACGCTATTTAGTCACTTGACGATTTTAAATATTAGCTCAGTTTTAAAAAGTGACTATTTGTGAGCGGCCACGGGCCAGCTCGATCGACTATTTGTGGCTATTTGTTGCTGTTAAAGCACTTTTTTTTTATTAACTTCATAACATTTTCGCTGAGGTCATGTAAATGTTTAGCAAGTAAATACGGTAAAATTGTACGTACATTATTTTAACTGATTCAAAAGGTAAAGTTTGACCAATGAACCTACTGAAATTTGACCATACGCTATTTAGTCAATTGACTAGTTGTCACCGTTTTTGCGTTATTTATGCACATTTCTGATTAGATTTTGGTCTCAAACCAACGAAGTAACCTTTTTCTAATGCAAAAGAACATTTATTTATTTATTTATTTATTTATTTATTTATTTATTTATTTATTTACTTATTTACTTATTTACTTATTTATTTATTTATTTATTTACTTATTTATTTATTTATTTATTCATTCATTCATTCATTCATTCATTCATCCATCCATCCATCCACCCTCCATCCATCTATCTATTTATTTATAATAAATATTTTTATGATAAATGAAAACATGAAGCCTATGCCTATATAACTGCCTGAAATCGACTATACGCTGTTTAGTCATTTGACTATTTTTGACTATTTGTCACCGTTTTTGCGTTATTTATGCACATTTCTGTTTAGATTTCGGTCTCAAACCAGCGAAATGACTTTGCTAATACAAAAGAACATTTACAATAACTGAAACCATGGAACCTCTGCCTATATAACAGCATTTTAGCTCAGGATCAAACAGTGATTATTTGTGAGGAATCTAGGACAGTTGCCCCCCCCCCCCGGACGTTTGCCCCCCGGACGTTTGCCCCCCTATTTGTGAAGGGCGGACGTTTGCCCCCCAGCTGAAATTACAAGGCGGACGTTTGCCCCCCAGCTGAAATTACAAGGCGGACGTTTGCCCCCCCAGCTGAAATTACAAGGCGGACGTTTGCCCCCCTACTGAAATTACAAGGCGGATGTTTGCCCCCTCTACTAAAATGTCAAGGCGGAAATTGCCCTCCCTTTCTTCTCAAACTCTGTATCCCGCCTGTAAATGTCTTCCCGCCATATTAGAAACATACACAAACGGTACTACATGGTGCTACAGTACATGAAATGTGTTAGGTGTAACAAAATTTTCTATAATTTTTTTCATAGGACTGGAATTAAGTAAAAGTTACAATCTAGTTTGCCTTCATATCTTTACATCGCATCAGGTTCCGAGACAATTTACCCGTTCTAAAACTCTCGCCGTCGAACCCGCAAGACTTCGGCTTTAACAGGTTGTTTGCTACACATTTCCCGCGATCGCTTGCCACTCATGCGTAGAGTGTCACAAACAGGTTAACTGTCAATCAACTGGTAGGCCTAGACCCATTTAAAACACTTTGATTAATCAAAATTAGTTTGCAAAATTCACGTATTGTAGGCATAATTTCGTCTGAAAAACTATATAGATCCGTTTAATGTTTTTCTTCTGTTTTGTCAAGTATTATATATTTTATGTTTTTAGTAACTTTATAAAATGCACCTCATTTTTATATCTCACAGGGATGACATGTAAAACGAGACAAAATAAATTCAAGTTTTATTACAGGCTTAATTACAACAGTTTGAATAATAAGAATATAACACGTGAAAGTACAACTGACAAAAATAATGAAAACAAATATACAACAAGCACATTTTGATTAGAACATTTTCAGCGAACGAGGTAGTATATGCATTTCCTCAATTTAGAACAATAGAAAATCGAATGCACATTGTAGTATCAGAACACTTGATAGTGCACATGTGCACAGTTCATCAACGGGCACCAGACTTAAGTCCCTTACCGGAGACGGATATGCCCTCCAATGGCCCTCAAAAAGTCTACGATGGTCATGTCTCCGGTCACCCTTCTCTCACAGAGTGATCGAAGTCTTTCCTGGAACTTCTTCGTTCCCTGCCTGCACGACCTTGTGGAAGGCACTCCTAGTCGCACACGGTAGATCTCTGCCTCCACTAGGCTGCATCCTTCCTGAAGGCATCGATTACTGTCCACAGTGACGGGTTGGAGTGTCCTACTAGTGTCTTGAAGCCATTATTCCATGCCTCGCAGATGTTGTTTGTCCGGGCCTCGTTATTCATAGTAGCGGCGTGGACGTTCCATACATCAACGTTGAAGAGAGGTGTGGTCCTCCTCAACTTTAATGCACCAGTTTGGGTCCTGACAGATCTGGAATCAAAACAAAACATTGTAAGTTGACGTTTTTCACTTTCTAATATAAAAGTAATGGGTTTTAAAGTGATGTTCTGAATACGGTTGGGTTAAAAAATATTTTTATTGAATAAAATAAAATTTTTAAAAGCCGTATGCCACCTTAATCGTTGCCTTGAGTTTAGTAAACAAGTGTATACAGCCACCATTATAATAGCTAATTCAAATACGGTACGTACCTAAAACCGCCGCTGACGTAGTTTCGGTCGAAGTAATCGACGACTGACGTCAGTTCTTCCGGTGCTTCTTCCTTCTGATACCGCATCCCTTCCTTCACATCTTTAGGAGGGAGGAAAGCAAGGCCGTCCAGCATGCCACAGAAGTGACGCACTTCAGCAACTTCCCTGTAAGTCCCTTATTTATTTATTATTATTATTATTATTATTATTATTATTATTATTATTATTATTATTATTATTATTATTATTATTATTATTATTATTATTATTATTGTTATTGTTGTTGTTGTGTTCTTATTATATTATATAATGTATTATTATTCATACCTCCACTGGCACCAACTTATCGGCGATAATCTGGCTTGGTTGTCCACGATTACTCTTCAGGCTCTCATCTATTTCCTCACGGACTTTCTTTGCAGCTAGAAAGAAAGGGTCCTCAGCGTGGTTGTGGGGTTTTGATGACTGAATGACTGTTGCCTAAAAAAATACCGTATTTTTTTATTTTTTTTTATTGCCTCATACATTCATCACTTATCAACTCTATGCAATTAAAGCTTAACATATAAAAGAAATACATGAAATGATATTATTTTATATAATAATCTCGTTTCAATGACTTTCATTCTTTTTTTCTTAATATTTATCTTTAAATAATTATCGTTATAAGCTGAGAAACTGACATGCGATGTACTGAATTTTGACTTGCCGCATATTTAGGGTAAAAATAATTTAAACAAAAATGTTGGTCATGTTTTAAGTTTTTACATTGTATTTGTTATTCCATGTGAGAGATTTAGGATATTGTCTTACCAAACTATCAGTTATAACTGTGCCATTGCATGATAAACTGCGTCGCTGAGCACATTCCCAAGTGATGGTTGTCTTAGACGACTTCTTCTTAGTGTAGGCAAAACCATCGTAACACAGCTTTGTGGCCCCTCTTTTCGTAGAAATGAACTCCATGATGATTGAGCACAGATGTACATTATGATTCAAGAGTCCATCATATTTAAAGGACTGTGCTTACAGTTTGCATTTTGAGACGTGATAACGTGACAAATAAACACAATTTGTGACATTCCTTTAATTGAATCTCCTGGATTTAATTCGGCCAATCAAAGAAACCGTCGCGTATAATTTAATGCAATACAGTTAATTGTTTATAATTAAATACAATCATGTTAATCGCCGTTAATTGGCATTCTCTGTGAAATTAGTAATGCAAAGAAACCGCCGCGTATAACTGAACGCATTACAGCTAATTGTTTATAATTAAGTACAAGGATGTTAATCGCCGTTTTTTACATTCTTTGTAAAATTAATGAAATTGACAGATTGATTTTTTTGAAAGTACAATTTTTATTTGATTATTTACCGGTAAACCATGTTAACTCCGTTAAAGGGGGCAAACGTCCGCCCTTACGTTATGGGGGGGGGGGGGCAAAAGTCCGCCCTCAAGTTTTGTTGAGGGGGCAAACGTCCGGCTTTGAAAATCGGCAGGGGGGCAAAAGTCCGGCTCTGAAAAACGACAGGGGGGCAAACGTCCGGCCTGCATTTAAAAGAGGGCAAACGTCCGGGGGGCAAATGTCCGGGGGGGGGGCAAATGTCCGTACACCATTTGTGAGCGGCCACGGGCCAGCTCGGTCGACTATTTGTGGCTGTTAAAGCACTATTTGCGATTAACTTCACAACATTTTCGCTGAGGTCATGTAAATGTTTATCAAGTAAATACGGAAAAATTGTAAGTACATTCTTTAAACTGATCAAAAAGGCATAGTTTGACCAATGAACCGACTGAAATTTGACTATACGCTATTTAGTCATTTGACTATTCGTGACTATTTGTCACCGTTTTGCGCTATTTATGCACATTTCTGATTAGATTTCGGTCTCAAACCAACAAAATGACCTTTTCCTAATGCAAAAAAACATTTACAATCAATGAAAACATGGAACATATGCCTATATAACAGCCTGCAATCGACTATACGCTGTTTAGTCATTCGACTATTTGTGACTATTTGTGACTATTTGCTGTTTAGTCATACCGTGCATTACTGGTGAGTGTTAAAAAAACAACCTTCCACTGTTGTATATAGTATAGAAATGCGTAGAGTAGTTTATGTAGACTTTGTAGTGATAAGTATGCTTGAGTGAATAAGAACCTTGAGTGCATGGATTGTGTGTGTGGTAGAATGAATAAGGAAATCCATAAGGTAATGGCCTCCTTACATATTCTAGACATGTATAATTTCTCCTATGTTAATTAGTAAACAAAAGCGAGCATTACCATATACCACCAGCCGGGGACTTCTTTCTTGACATATACATTACATATGTAATGCAAGGAAGATGGTTTAGTAGGCGGTCGGGCCCCGGGCGTCAAGACATCGAATAGTAACAAACACTAGGGTCTAAACCATCTGCCTTAACTCACTGTTAAATACCCAGCTTGTTAGCTAAACAGGTCACCCCTTCGATCCCTACTATCTTACATTTCGTTAAGGGAAGAGTTACGCCGAAACGGGTAACTTTATTTATGGTAAAAATAAAAGAACACCATCTTTGTTTTATGTTAAGTGAATGTCAACACAAGGCAACTCAACAAATGGTTCTATTCTAAAGTTTATTGCATATATTTACAAGATAGTGTACATAGATGTTTGCATGCTTAAATCTCTCTAACAAGTGAAGATTCTACGATGGAGCGCACGCTGCGGGCCGCCTCCAAAGTCACGTGATTGGTCATTATAGTCAGTTTCAGTGATAGAACATCTCCCTCGTTATGAATGAATTGAGAACTCGGCATCCTGCAAAGTAATATTTACATAATAAATCAATAAGATAATAATTAATTCAGAAACAAGCATTAATACAATTGAATCACTATTTAACTGTGCGGTGTCAATGAAATAAACTACAACATCCTAATGTATATTGTTTATATGCGTTCATGTTTATTGATTATTCCATTCATTGCTGTAGAAACGCTCATTCTGTTTTACAACTTTCCAGACCGCGTTACATAAGGGAACTTGGGAGCTGGGATATTCGTGGTTACATTTGAAAAGTTATCTTGACTAGAGAACTGGGGTTCAGGTGGGGGATTTTGGAGTATGTTTAGGTCGGAATGTGATATGCCTGAAACGTTCTCGTTTGTTCTGTGTAATGCTCTACGGTTTCTGCGATAGATCTTTCCATCCCTAGTTTGGACTGTAAATGACCTCGTGTCATTTGTTTCTAAAATTTTAGCGGGAACCCAGATTCTACCCATCTGCACTCTAACTGGGTCATTAGGGTGTAATGGCTTTAATTGCTTTGCGGTTTTGTCATAATTTTGTTTTATAAATTTGTTTTCGGTATGACTGAACTTGTTTTTAGTTTTCTTTTACCCTTTGTGAATTTACAGTTTTGGGACAAAGTGCTTTATTTGTAACGGCAAGATTGATTTGGTTCTGCGACTATGCAATAGCTGTGCTGGGCTATAGCCACAAGCCAGAGGTGTATTGCGGTATTCTAGCAGTGCAATAAATATATTGGTTCCACTGTCTTTCGCTTTTTTCATCATTTTTTTTTGCGATCCCAACGCTACGCTCTGCTAAACAATTACCCTTGGGGTGGAGTGGAGACGAAGTTTTATGTTGAAAGTTCCAATATTGTACGAAATCTGCGAACTCTGAGCTTGAAAATTGGGGCCCGTTGTCGCTGTGGAGAATGTCGCAAATGCCGTACCGTGCGAAATGTGTCTGTAATTTGCGTATTACGGTAATAGCTCTTGTGTCGGGAAGGTAATCAATTTCAAAAAATCTTGAGTAGTGGTCTACAGTGAGCAAGTAGTTCTTGTTGTCAAAATAGAAAAGGTCTGTAGACAAGACTTGATATGGTCTGTCTGGGAATTCTGAGGTGGTCATAGGCTCTTTTGCATTAGAATCTCGGTGCGTGATACAAATGGGACATTGCAAAATATGCTCCGTTATTTGCTTTTGCATTCCGGGCCAGAACAGTGAGTATTTAGCACGTTGTATGGTTTTGCTTACTCCTAAGTGACCTGTGTGTACCTGTTTGATCATTTCTTGCTGTAGTGATTTGGAAATAAGGAGTGTTTGACCTCTGAAAATTAGGCCGTCTTCGAATGACAGCTCGTCTCTGTGATTCCAGTATTCAGTGATTGCGGGGTCACAGTCTGACCGAGAATCCGGCCAGCCGTCTAGTATAGTCTTTTTCAATATACGCATGTCACGTACTTCTCGAATTTCCAGGGCGGATTATTTCCAGACGTCTGTCGGTAACGTTGTGTTGCTTTCTGATAGAATGAACATGGTTGTCTATGCCGTCGACCAGCGTGGGGTATGTGTCATTGACTGAGTGTCTTGACAAGAAATCAGAGACAGGGATATCTTTTCCGCGAACATGTTTGACCGTAATATCGTACTTCTGTAACGACAGGAGTAACCTTTGTAGTATTGGAGAGGCTGCCGATAGGTTTTTTTTCATTAAAGCCGATATGGGTCGGTGGTCGCTATGAACTATCACATGCCTACCGTATGTAAATTGATGGAATCGCTTGCAACCAAAAGCGATAGCAAGGAGTTCGCGCTCAATGTTGGCATAAAGTTTTTCACTAGAAGTCAAGCTTTTGGATGCATAAGCAATTGGCCTGTCCCTTTGCCAGAGAGAGCAGCCAATGCCATTTTGCGAAGCATCGCATTCTAAGATAAGAGGCTCTTTGGGGTCATAGTAATCTAGAACTGGTGCACTTGTTATGATTGCTTTGACCGTTTGCGGCTCATCCCACAGAAATTCCACGTCCTTTTGCAGGAGAGATCTAAGGGGAGTTGTGACCTCTGCAAGGTTTGGGGCGAATTTGGACAGGTAGTTTACCATGCCGAGAAATGTTTCCAATCCTGTTCGAGAATTGGGTTTGTTTAAACGGGTGATTGCGTCAATTTTGGCAGTGTCGGGTTTGAGACCCTGACTAGAAATAATATGTCCAAAGAAAGGGACTTCTTCGGCACCGATAATGCATTTGTCAGGGTTGAATTTGACCCCTTTTTCTCGTGCTCTGTTGAGCGCGTTTCGCAAGTTCGCGTCATGTTCTGACCTTGATCGACCATGAATGAGAATGTCGTCAACTATTGCGTAAATTCCGGGCAGGTTCTCAAAGATTTCATTGCATTTTTGTTGAAAGATATCACCTGATGATGTTATGCCAAATGGGAGTCGCAGGTACCTGTATCTCCCAAAAGGTGTACTGAACGTTGTTAAGAGAGAGGAAGCGTGATCTAATTTCACGCTCCAGTAAGCGGGCGTGATGTCTAAAATGCTAAAGTGTGTTGCGCCTAATAAATCGGACGTCACGTCGTCAAGTGTAGGCATTGGGTAATGCGGTCTACGAATTGAGTCATTTAGGGCCTTTGGATCAATGCAGACCCTAAGTTTGCATGTCTTGGGCTTTTCTACTAGCACTATGGAATTAACCCAGTCGGTGGGCTCGGTGACCTTTGTTATGATTCCGTCTTTGACCATGCAGTCAAGCTCACTTTTGAGGCGGGACTTGAGGGCTTCTGGAACTGTGTGCGGGGGGTTCACCACAGGGATAGCATTTTCTTTTAGGTGTAACTTTGCGAAGCCTGGAATTTCTCCTATGCCATTAAAGAGAGTTTTGTATTGTGACATAACGACTTCCTTAGTCAAGATCTGAGGCTCATTAGGGGCGATCTCTACAGAATATGTCAGCTTGATAAGGTTGAGGTCGAGGGGCGAACTAAGGCCAAGCAGGGGCTGAGAGTTATTTTCCACAACATAGAAGGTTTTAGTGATCCTGTTTGATTTGTGTGAACAAGGCAGTTGTACTTTTCCAATAACTTTGATAAGATCGCCTGAGTAAGAGGTTAACCTACTATCTGGAGGTTCTAAATCGTGATCAATCTGGAGGTTCCTAAATATTTCGCTTGAGATTACATTACACTCACTGCCTGTATCAATTTTGAATTTTATCGGGGTTTTGTTAGGGCAAAGACTGACAAAGGCAAAGGCACGGTCTGGAAGGTGTGACGAATGCTCACTTACCATGTCAATGCAATAATCCGTATTGTATTGTCCATTGGCACAATAATCACTGTCATTTTCACTGTAAGCCCTGTCACTCATAGAACTGTTGTCAATGTTCCACACAGATTTCTGTTGTGATCTGCACAAGTGTGCAAAGTGATTTAGTTTGCCGCATTTCCGGCACTGTTTTCCAAACGCTCGACAGTCAGACATGTTAGGTCCGTGGAACTTGCCACAGTTGCCGCATGATTTTTGTTGTTGTCGCTGCTGCTGCTGCTGCTGTGGGTGGTGTCGCGTTGGCGCTTGCTGCTGTAGGTGATGTCGTGGTTGTTGTTGCTGTTGTTGTTGTATGTTCCGTCTGTGTTTCGAAATGGCATCCACAGGTGATGACGATACTGACGACGAAGCCTGATTTTGTGGTGATTGAATGTTCATTGACGCCATTTGCTTTTGGCAGTACTCGTATCTCTGAGCAATTTGTAAGGCTTTGTCTAGGGTAAGCTTCTCACCCTCATTTATAAGTTTTTCCCGGATCCTTGCATCGTTGGTGCCGATGACGAGCCTGTCCCGAATCATCTCGTCCATATTGTCGCGAAACTGGCAGTCCTGTGTTCGAAGTCGCAGTCTGGTGACGAATTTTTCTATTGGGTCGGAACCCTGCACCTCGTTATAGAATTTGAACCGTGCAAATATTGGATTGAGCTTGGGCTGGACGTAAGCCTGAAACTTTTCGTAGTGAGTCTTTAGGCTTTTATTTTCTGCTTCCGAGAGTCTCCACGTTTGGTGCACGTCGCGATTTTTTTCTTCCTCAGTCTTGTCGCTCGGCGGACCCTAAAATATTAGTTCAGTGTGTCTTTTGAACCTCTCCCAGGCCTTTGGAAGATTGCTGGATTCCCAGTCCATGATGGGTGGCGTAATTCCATTCATGTTCATTTTCTAAATTCCAGTTGCAACTAGTCACTGAATGTCACGGAATGTCACACCGGGTTCAATTCTTTTCTGACACCATGTTTTATGTTAAGTGAATGTCAACACAATTGTGAAGTCAACTCAACAAATGGTTCTATTCGAAAGTTTATTGCATATATTTACAAGATAGTGTACATCGATGTTTGCATGCTTAAATATCTCTAACAAGTGAAGATTCTACGATGGAGCGCACGCTGCGGGCCGCCTCCAAAGTCACGTGATTGGTCATTATAGTCAGTTTCAGTGATAGAACAAACTTCACTAGAACCTAGTGTCAGGGGAGCGAGCCATAAAATAGGGAGTGGAATACACTCAAATTATGCTCAATCCCCCTTAGGATCCAAAAATACAAAATTAAACCATTCTTTCAGTAAATGGGTACATAAAATAGGTACCTAATTAGGGCCCACTTTAGGCAAAATATTTGGAATGCAATATTCAAGCCATGCATGGGCAACATGGCGGGGTCATGAAAAAGCCCTCAACAGGGCGAGTAGACCCTTATTAAACTAGTTTCAGTCAGCCAGTCAGTGAGTGTTAGAATGGTGCTGACCGTCAAGTTGATCACATCAACAGCGAAAACTGCTTATATATTGGCAACTTGGATTCAGACATACATGTAATCCTTGTTCAGACATGTAGCTTCTCTGAACCCCCATTATATATACATAGTACCGGGTCGCAGTAGTAATAAATAATACGAAGCCAGTTGATTTAACCCATTGACGTTGTACTCGGTCATAGTAGGACTGAGTGTTGCATTGGGTGTGGGCCCGTGTTAGTTATATAATAGTTTATAGAGACTGGGTTGTACCGAGTGTAGCGAGTCTGTATGTTTGGGTCATACCGCGTTATAGGGACTGGGTATATATATATAATGTAGTATAAGACTCAGTGCAGGAGTGATTGTTGCCTCAAGCGTTAAGACTTAGTAATGAATTAGTCGGTAGTGACGACCGCGTGTTATAATTTGTACATAGGAATGAATGTTTGATTGCGTCGGTACTGAGTACAGCATCAGTCAGTACTGTGTGTTGGTGAACGGGTCCGTGATTATGTTAGGTTTGTGTATATGGGTCCAAGTAAGACTGGGTGTTGGACCGAGACGGACCGTGAAAATAACTGTATGCAATATATTTTGTATATAGCTCGGGAGTTTGTATATATTTCATATCTGTATAGTTAAATCCCAGTATTAGTCTGTGTGCGCACAGCTCGGCGCACGTTACAATCTCATCATTTCACTATCTCAAATCTAAATTATACATGTATGCATTTACCTTTTTTACGCTCTGGAGGACGACGCCTATATTTGGAATGATCGATGAATTTGCATTTAAGGAAAGCCTGTCTTGCGGACTTTCTAACCACGATGAAAAAAGGATCCTAATTAAAACGTCGATCTATTTCATTATTTTTGTATGTTTAGTACTTTCTTGTGACTATAACTTTCATTCAAAAAAGCCGAAAAATGGAGATTTGGGTTTATTTTGTTATTAAAATGTCCAAACCTTTAATAACTTACGAAATTAGACAGCAATGCTCTTCGGTACGTCCTTTGATTTTCGGATTGCATGTTAACAAATTGAGACTACCTACAAGCAACGAAACAGTTCATAGTCAGAAAAGGCTTCTTCGGAACGATCCGCTGAGGATGCACGGTAAAGTATGACTTTAGATGCAATGTTTCCGCAACATTTAACGAATATTTCCCATGTCTGTAAGGTCCGCACAAATTTTACAAGGGTTTACGTGTCTTTTTACTCTGGACCGGATGGTTTCAAATTAAAACCCTGGTCCTGTCAAGACAAGTTTTCAAAAGGATATTAAGAAAAATTTGAATGATCAATTCACATGCGTAAGACAAAGTGCAACACACCAAGAAAGCATTTATAAAATGGTTGAAGTGTTCTTGGTCAAGAGGTTAAGGTTATGGACTCGTGATCGGAGGATCCTGAGTTCAAACCCCAGATCTGACATGCGTTTTTATTCCTTGTCCAAGAATATAATTACACGAACATTTTTTCGCAAATTTATATTAAGACTAATTATTGCTTCCTTACACCCAGATTTACTAAATAGCAGTATCCATCTGGGATATTATTAAAATACTGCTTTCCACACTAAGTCATTCGATATTTTGTAGTATTGTTGTCCTATATTGAATGACATATTATCTTCCACAAGACAGCAATTTTTGTTAAGCTGTATTATTGTTTACAGTTCAGTGTGAAATTATAAACCACAGAAGCACATACTTACTTAATAACGTGGCTTTGTTACAACGTAACTTACGTAATAGCATTGCTTTGTTACAACATTACTTCCATCGGGACTAACGACATACCAGATGAAGTAATAAATAGCTTAAGTTTTGAAGAAAAAAAACACTGTTCTTTGTATACATAATCCAGATATGAAACACTTATATAGAAAACATTGAAAATAAAAATTAAAATATCTAAAAGGAAAAAGAAAACAGACGATGTTCCAGAAAAATACTACCTCAACAATAGTGATTTGTGTAATGTGACGCTGCTGCTCAATTGCATTTCTGCTTCTACACTTTAGTTTTATAGTTAATTGTAATAATGTTGGCAACAATTTTCTTTTTCTATATGTATATGCAACATATTTTAAAACCAATAAATGGTGTCGGGTTTTGCTTTTTATTTGGCTTTAAACCATTCTATGGTCGCAGGAATTATCATTATACATACTTTTTCTGGAGACTTATAGTATACTGAAATCTTTCTAATAAAAATCCTTACCTCTCAAACATGTCGTTGTTATTTGTTCCCATGTTGCTTATAACTGTTTACCTGCTCCAGTGTTTGTGTTGCCTTTGATGCTTCGCATTAACGACTTTTCCTGTATATAACACTGAGGTCTGTGACGTGCATAGAAACTGACACAGATAAATGACGTATAGTTCTCGCAAACATTTACGTCACCACAGTTGACATAATGCAAAAAAAAAAAACACAAGGGGATTTCTTCCTTTCTAAACTTCTGAATTTTTATCAGAAGCTGTTGTGTCCCGTAAAGTCATAAAATTTATACAAATTTACATCGTTTGAAACTTGGCGTTTTTGGTATCAAGATATAACTAGATTTGATGTTAAAGTCATGACATGTACCTTTATTTCCAACAGAGGAGATACCCAAACACAAGTGCAATTTTTCTGGTTATGACCACTTATGTTACCTTTGATCCATATTAATTATTTATACAAAGACTAAATTTCCTGTTTTAGTGAGGACATGATAATGTTGCCGTATCTTCAAGTCAAAATGTAACGATATAGAAAAAAAATCGAAAATGGCATTTAAGCCATTTTGAGTAATCACAACAGACAAATGGTTCTAGTGGAATAAGTCGATTTGGTAGGAAAGCCAAGGATGATTTAGTCACGCATTGCTGCTCAAATGTCACAAATGTCCTTCATTAATAAGGAGTAGGCAGCAACACTGCCTATGACGTAGCGAATAGAACGTCTTTGTACGTGATTGTAGGATAAACACCTAATGCAACATACAATGACGTCTCATGCTCTTTGCTGTTTGCGTTGAGATGGTACTAGTGCAACTTTGTAAAAATTGTTATAGTTTTTACATTCACGGCTCGAACTTATCTTGATCACTCTCAAGTACAGTTATACCTTTACGTCGTCGGACAGTCAGTGGCATAGTGTACATTGAAGACATGATAATGATTTCTTAACACCTAAGATTTTCGACATTTCTGGCAGAAAGAATAAACTGACGTTATGACGAAATCAATATTTACAGCAAATTTCGTTACATTCCCGAAATCGAAAATCGTATTGCCTGTGTAAGACAGTTTGAAAGTCGATTTTATCGGAGCCACATTCCAGCGATTGTTCTTTTGACGGGCTGTCTGAAGGACCATCTTGTTTCTGAAATTATTCAAAAACTACAAATGTACACAATAGTAGCTTAAGGTAGAGCAATGGAATTGTAATGGGAACTATGCAAGACTGAAGAAAACTTGCTATTTCTGTTAAATGCTTTCAACGATATGTGCCTGTATGCAAACATTTAACAAAGTCTCCATTTTGTTGTAAATTTTGACCATTTTTATGGACAACACACTGTTTCTTTTCTTAAAGGTGGAAGTATTGTAAAGTTTATGTCATATCCTTCTTACGAAAAACCGAAGCTAATGTGCATCATTTGGCATATAGCTATCGAAATATGAATTGAATGAAACATTAATGTTATAAACTATTAACATTAACAACCTATTTAAAGACCGATTTAACAAGTAATCTGCCCAGTGTGCTTGATTAAAATACGTTTAACTGTATATAATAACATGATATATGTTAAGGTTTTCAACAATTTTCTATCCAGTATTTTGTTTCATCTTGTCACATTAAATGTCGTTTACTAATGGTCTTTAATTTGAACACCTTGGATATTGAAGATACCAAAGTTGTATAAAAATGAATTGTTCACAAATTAGAAATTTGTTCGTATATGCATACTTAAAAATGAATAGTTCACAAACATGTACATATATGAATACATCAACGTGCACTGCTCGCACATTCGTATACATATAACAGTCTCACAATAGTACATGTACAAAGAAAAAACATACATGGTCCTTGCAGCAAGTGGTCTATATAAGGAGGTTACATTCCAGTTACATTTGTCCACGGACAGAGGTAGGCTTTATTTCACGCTGATACCTCCGAGAGTTGCCCTTATACCTTGCCACTTCAGTACCCCAAGACAGGTCACCAGTCCACACAGAGCTTCCTGCATCCAAGGTACATAAACTGTTAGTTTAATTCAACCCAGACGTACGTTTGTAAGTGTTATAAATTAGCATAATATATGTATTTGCTTTAGTCTATGTTTAATCTTGTTACAAATATAGCTTAAAGAAATACACAATGTGCAAAATTTTCAATAAGAATTGTATGTTGTATGTTCTATATTTAATCATAACCGTAAAGAATATACCTTGGACTGCACTGTCTGACAATTGGTTGCAGGTCGGTGTTATTATATCCAGACATTCTTTCTTTGATTTTTCTACTCCAAAAAACAATGTGAGTCGATAAAATGAATAGAAATGTGTCCAAACATAAATAAATCGGAGCATTAAAAATAAGTATCCCGATATCTCTTTCGTGTAAATCTAACCAAGCAGATTCTTGAGAATTGACTGCTTTTGATGTCAAAATAGAATCAGTAGCTTAATTAAATACAGAATCAGTCCAAAAAATATGTTCAATACAAATGCTTCGCGTATATTCCTTTGTTGTTGTTTTCTAATGGCCTTATATAAAGTATCGTTTTATTAACTCGGTCCTAAAATATAAATATAAGAAATGTTTGTAAAACCTATGTAGTACACAAACCAGGGATCATCTGTTTATCATAAGAGATGTGACTGTTACATTTGAGAATCTATAGTCTATATAGATATTGATCGTAAACTAAAATGTTCTAGTTGATGCTAATGCAAACGTATATATAATAAGACACACAAACCCACTGATTTGCCCAGGGGAAAAGTACGCCTAAAGTAAATAATCCCAGTAACGGTCCACCGTGTTCACCAAACAGAACGTAACCGAGCTGAAATATGGACAACATTTTGTCCGGAATACCTGTGAAATCATTATTTAAGTTCTGGAAATCTTTAGATAAAATCATAGGCTGAAACAACCACAGTGGCGTCGCGCAGTACAACTACTTAAACTTAACTTTTTGACTGTTTTCTGATTTGTTTACAGTCAGCCATAATGGGCTTCACAATTTTCTTTATAAGCGGCCGATTCCATTATGGAATTTCAGCCTAACTTTTATAACGAAGATATATCGCTATATGTTTTCCATCGCACGTCTGCTGCAACATTTACCGCCCTGAATATATATAAGTTCGAGTCCTCAATCAAAGTAATTCATTCATAAATGGTACTGTCTTCTTACGCATTGAAATAATGTGACCTTAAGCATAAGTTTCATTGGTACATCAGCAATAACAGCAACAATCAACATCATTTATATAGACAAGGTTATGTATAGAAAACCGTCGATTATTCTTGCAGCTACGAACCCAATTAAATGGCGTACGTTGTTCGGTGCAGAACATTAACACACCGTGATCCTACATGCACTCGTATATGCACACATGCTTCGCTCGACACCATAAAAACTATCAGCAAGAAATTTCTCCAGATGAAATCAAGCTTCGATACAAGGCCAGGTGCAATTTCAACAGCCATGCCTTAAAAAAGAAATAAAATGTTTAGACTAAGTAAATCTAATGCCATCCTGAAAACAAAGAATGATTAAACTTGAAAAACATGTCCACGATCAAAATTAATTGCTTTAAAATCTAGAATTGAAACATACACATTGTCAATAAAATGGAAGAGTTAATTTTTGAGAAAAGCAAGAAACCAGACCATGTGTAATGAACCCTGACATTTTGTTTTACTTCGCAAATAAATTAATCAACCGTTCATTTTATTTGTATTCTGAATATAGTATGTGTTTTATAATCAGAAACTGCCAAAAGGCACGCGGTTAGAGCTTAAATTTGCACTATAGTTGTTATAAATAATTGAAGGTTTGTATTAAACATGGTTAAAACCGAAAAAAATTTGGCGATAACTGATTTCTAAAATATGTACACGTGAACATTAATTAAAAAATATAATATTTTATTTTGCTGATAAGACCCTTACAAATGATGTGTGGTTTCAGATGAGGTGGTTAGCGTAGTGATCTTTACTTGAGCTCGCAGGTAAAATATTAACAAAAAATAGCTTACACAGGATTTCTTTTATTCGCACTCAGCACAATGATGTTAGATAAATATTAACACAACTTTATTCAAAACATCGGTATTAATCGCTTTTTGAATGCTCGGACGCATATCTCTTTGGAGATGTGCATTTTTATAGATTTATTGCTTTTTTGCTAACTCGGAGCATCACATTTCAGGTAGTTTCAGGTTTGTACGTGTACCTCAGGCCCATCTAAGGTAATTAAGTCGTATCGAACTTTTTTCGTAATGTCAATGGGATGTGTGACGAAGCTTGCCCTGGCAAATAATAGCATTTCTTTTTAAAAGCAAGCTGACTACTACCTGACTGGATTCTGTTATAAGTTATGTTGGGGAAATCAAGTAGATACAAATAATATCTGTCGACATGACTAGAGTCGTCATAGCTGCATTTTGCTGAATATGAATTAATCTCAGATACTTATATGTCAACGTTCGTGCATGGCCTTGTCTTTTAAAAGAAGTCGCAAAAGGTGCCGCCGTGTAAACGCATGCATACATATGATCAATATTTTCAGACTTCTCAAAACCGAAAAAGCAATTAACTGTGTATTGTCACCGCTGGTCAAACTGCGTATAAAATTAATTGCAAATAAAAGGTAGTATCCGACGGTTCTACTTATCCTTTTGTGAATGATACCTATCCATAGGCACTATATTTAGTTAAAAGTTTTGTATGTAATTAAAGAGTCAATCTGCTATGTCTTATCTATTTAAGAGGCGATAACTTTCTATAAATTATGACTTCGAATCCACAAGATAACACTATGCAGAGATCATATTCGTTGCTATCACGTTCCATTTTAGACGCGATAATTTTCCATTAATTATGAATTCGAATCCACAAGATAACACTATTCAGCGATAGTATACGTTGCTACCATGTTCATAGTGTTTAATGTAACTCATATAACAATAAAGGACACAAACATGCAGCTCTTAACAAGACCTTACCAGGAAACCAGCGTGGTTTACATTTTCTTCGATATTATTTCTAGCTAAAAATGTCGCATACCATCTTTATGTTAATTTGACTTTTCTAAGCAACCAGATGAATTCTTCTAATTTGACAGATTGGATTGTTGTCTTTTTCTGAATCAAAAACATTTACAGAAACGTGCTTTCATCCAGAGCTATACTACTTACAAAACTTATAAACGTTTATGAAGTTACTAGTTTTTACTAGCTATTTACTTTGTGTTTATTGTTCTTTTACAGATATTCTACATGGCAATCTACATGGCCCAAATTACAGGTAAGACTTGATGACAAGCAAATGACAATACAATTCAATATAATGCGCTTTAGAACAGAACTGAACAGAATATACATTTTATTTGTAAATATTTGCCTCTAATAGACGATCCAGTATAACATACAAAATATATTAATATACAGGTGAATAATCAACGATTTTCCTTATTAAAGATAGCGTATATAATGTTATAATGTTTTGCTAATAAAAGTTTATATCGCTCAGCTTTATTTGACATTATTTATTTTCCTTGATTTCACTTTTCATGGAACATTTTTTTCATGAAACAAGTGCATTTTACTTTAATCTAAATGCAATTTAAATCACATCTGTGGTAGGCAGAAAAGGGTTAAATAAAATATGATGCGAAAATTAGGTTACAACCTACGGTTACAAGTTATATCACATTTCTTTATCACGTTTATTTGTACATTAAACGACAAAGCATTGATGCAAAGCATCGGTGTGCGTCCAAACGTTATTTTTACCATTCGCTTGCAATGGCCTGATGTAAAACCAGCCTTATGCAGTCCGTTTTAACTTTAAAACTTATGAAATATGTGGGATAAAAAGCGGACTACAATAATGTACAATATTTAGGTATCCTCAAAATCGTACAGGTCTGTTAATAATATCCCCTTACTTAATTCATGTCAAATCTCTATATCGGTTCGTAATACGGTGTATGAATTTGAAGTGGTACGAAGCCTCCAGACTTCAGAAACAACCTTTCCGCGAATATCAGCTTTAAATCATTAAGGGTGGTGCACTTCGGTGCAGAGGCCAATAAGAGGCGTGTCCTTTAGTGTCATAATGGTACACTTTATAATAAAGTATGTCATTCTGCATTTACACGTCTATTTGATTGCGTGTGTCTAATGTATATTCAATATATAAAGAATGATGTGGAAATGACATCAAGTTGTACTGTTTTTTTACCGACTATATGTCTTTACAAGGCACATTCACGTAGGAACACATTTATGTACATATGCGAAATTCTCGATATGCTGGAAAGGTAATAATATGGGTGTATATAGTGTATACTGTATATTTGACTATCACAGTGGGATAAGGTCATAAGGAGCATTACTGTGTGCACTGTGTCACAATTGGTGTAGGTTATATTATAATTATCTAACCTTTCTAATCCCCGTTACCTAGAAATCTAATGCTAGTACACTGGATCGGAGGGGGCGACGTATAGCGTCTCTTTGATTGACACGCCCTCCTATTGCGTGGAACTCTTATTAAAATTTCACGTCGAGTTAACTGTTATTGAACGTAGTATCTAAGTTATATTAAATAAATCAATTGAATAAATCACGAACAAAAGTAGTTATCAATAATTATTAATTTAAACTCAATGTAACAGTAATAACAGTTTGTAACAATAAATAATTTCTTATGAGTTGAACGTTAAATACAGACAAAGATCATGTAACCACGCATTGAACTAGGACAGTACGTAATCTCTTCGAGTAAAAATGTGACTAAAGAAGTTTTGTCTGATAGAAAAAGTGACAAGAATATTGTTTTTTTTTTTTGTTAAGGAGTTTTTTGTCAGGATTACCTCTAACCTCTAAAATCACAAGGAGTTTCAGATACCTCGCACACCTATTTCCAATGCCATCAAAAGTAAAGAGTCGTCAGACATTATAGTGATTGTTGGTAGGCCCCTATATACTATGTAGGCAAGCATAAACGTATGCAGTCTCGATACGTTTATTTTGTACTCGTTTTGCAAATATAACTACAAAGAATTGAAGCTGGCTACGTTTATAGACAACTAAATGAAGGTGCAAAAGCGTGTGTTTGTTTTACTCTTTAAGGACAATGTTGCATCATATACTCCCTTAGAATTAACCGTATTTATCATGGGCACTTTGGACTGATTTTTTGTTTGTTTGTTTATTGGGTTTATCGTCCCACCAACAGTATTTCAGTTATCTGGAGACGGTGTCCACTTGAAGCAGATATAGTGCTGCCTTCACTGTGTATAGCATGCCGTGAACACCTGGCATGATACCACACCCAGTCACATTAGCCTGACACCGGGCCAACCAGTCGTGGAACTACCCTTATATTTGCTTGAGCGTTAGCAAGGGAGCTATACCACTACCATTTTAACGACTCTGGACTGATTTTGCATTAAGACAATCAATGGAAAGCTAAGCTAACCTTTTTGACACGTCAGTTTTTGTTACTAAAATGTGAGTCTCAGTCAATGCTAAGAATATCAAACAAAATCTACACTCTGAGAAATATAAAACCTATCAAATTTCTATAAACGTATGTACATAAACAAGAGGACACAGAATGTTCCTGTTTTGTGACCAACATTTTATATGTCCTTCATATGCTGTAAAAGACACTGTCCTCACAAATGAGTTATTGTAGCATAATATTTCAATAAAAGTATGTTTGCTTCGATCAACTTTATCAAATGGTTAAATCATTTAAAATGATTAAGAACATATTTGGATATTAAATATAATATGACATTACTTAGGCGGTTTATCGCTCTTCTAGGACACGTAGCACTGGAGTCCTCTGAATTTATTTAAGTAAAATGGCTTTAAATGTGTCAAACATTCGCATTGTCCTGCATGAAGACACATTACAGCCTGCACATCTGATTTTCCATGTGTTATCATGTGCAAATAATGTACGTAACTCTCCCGCGAAACAATATATTTTATATTGCTGGTGAAAGGATGTTGCAGAAGACAGTGCTAGTGATATTGCGGCTATATGCTTAAACTGTGCTATGTACACCACACTGACAGCAGGAATACAGAACCTTGTTTGTGGTTGTTCATTTGTAAAACTCAGCATTGAATGCCTTACTAATTTGGCGGTTTTATTAAGTCCTTTACGGTGATGATCTGTGTACACGGACATTGTCAACTCTCGTACACAACCACCATAAACATTAGCTAAGGAGCGTGGTTTGAAACCTGAAGTGGTCTGCATTGGTCATCTCGTCTCATTATAAAAGCTTGTTTGTTATACATGAGTTCATAAATAGCATCTGTCCATTGTGCAATATTGTCTTAGAACTCCAGTTGCATGCTGGATCTAGTCAACATGCTGCAAAATTCATAGCGCAATTCAAATTCGAAGATATAAATTATCATTTTTGTTTTGTATTTGACATGATAAAAATGGCGGTATTGTGGAGAGCCAAGTCATTCAATTTTTGGTGGCAAATTGGAAGTTGATTTATTGTAGTAAACTAACTGACCAAGGATTAAGAATAGCTTATAAATGTTTGAAGACAGAAGTAAGTCTACACTATACCTTGTACCAGAAATCCTAAGATTAGATGCTCTATTCAAAACCAATGATAACGACAACCAAGAAATTCATTAATGTTTTCAAATATTTTAAACTTGCATCATGGTCATGATAATGCTGCTGCTGCTGCTGCTGATGATGATGATGATGGGGAGGAAGAGGAGGAGGAGTAGGAGCTAGATAACGATGATGATTTTGATTGGAATGATAATGAGGATGATGTTGGTGATTATTATTATTATTATTATTATTATTATTATTATTATTATTATTACTATTATTATAATTTTTATTAGGAGGAGGAGGAGGAGAAGGCGGAGGAGGAGGAGAAGGAAAAGATGTTAACGAAAATTTCATTTTCTTTTGTTTGTACGTCATGTAAGTATACTGTATTTAAAAATGTCAATTGAGGTTATTACGCTTTGAATGTCACTGTTGTGAAACGATTGTAGTAACCGTATGATAAGTCACCTAGCCATGTTTGCATGGTAATCACATGGCGCGTTATGATTGCATCGTCACGTGAACATGCAGTATCTTAAATTACATATTATCTACATTGCTGCGAATTATCAAATGAATAATTTAAATGTCTACTCCAACTGGCTTTTCTTTGCTATACAGCGTATAATGTACGATATTAAATGTGCGTGTGTATGACAGTTCCACTTATGCCCATCAACGAATTGCTCAAAATACCCTAAATTAAACAAAAGATGACAAATTGAATAAACGTGTTTACACGAAAGCATTTTGTTCACTTGCTTGCACTAAAAGCTATGAATGCAGAAAATATATATAAGCTACCTCTGACCTTATTCAAAAGAGCATTTGATCAACAAACCAACGAAACATTAGCACGCAGATATAAAATTTAATTTGCAAATGGAATGCTAATGTAGGCCCATACAACCCGTGTAAATTGCATGTTTTACTAAATTATTTTTTGAGGTTTTAACAGGTAACATGCACTTAAAGATGCAGTTTGGTTTTCGAATTATTTAAATGGCTGATATTTGCTGCTTTGTTAACATCGAATGAGGGTGTTTTGGGAAAAGTGGGTCTTAATGACAAACTTTTCATTATTAGGTTTTATTGTTTTCCGTAAATGAGACTTAAACATCGTTCTTATTATGTTAGCATTACAATTATATCTAGTATATATACATACATATATATATATATATATATATATATATATATATATATATATATATATATATATATATATATATATATATATATATATATATATATATATATATATATATATGACCCGTAAAGTAGACCACCGTCTGACGTAAAATGCACGATTCTTCTTGATTTTGCTGGTATGTTTTGACGAAATGAAATGCTAGTGTTTTAGTTGGTATTTTTACCCACCATTTATATAAAGTTTGCAATACAATTTATTAAGATATATCATATTTTAATGGTACAAAGTGAAATAAAATAACAGAAAGGACGCAAAATTTTCCTTAGATACACGTGAACAGCATAACATCGATAAACTGAAATACGTATAAATACAGGAAGTTCGTTTCAAAAAGCAAATATACCCAAAACAACAAGCATGTTTCATTTCAACAATATCAGACGTCATTATTGAAGCGTTTAATTGTTTACATGAGGACAAAAAATGTCCAGGTACTTTGATCTTACAAACAGACCAACAGCTTTAGGCAAATATGTTTTTCACTTAGGAGAGAGTGGGGTGGCCCTCAAGAGGAGTCAGTGCTGACTGCGATTTTTAAAGACAAAATTATGGTCTTTCAGCAAACGCACATTTGTCTCTCCTCCGTCTCTTTTCATCTTTACTAAAATCCCTCATGGGTGTCGGCAGTGGATCAGAAATACTGATAGCTTCTAAAAATTATGGTAACCTTGAAAACATAGTGCACCCACTAAACCGATTCATTTTAACTACCATATAAGCCACATAAATCGTAGACGTTTTATTCCAAACATTCACATAATGGGAGTGGCATATATATCTTGTTCGTTAATTATATTATCAGCACATATAAGGTGGCCTCAAATGTCAGTTCTCCTACATTTTTTTATTCATATATAAATTAATTTGTACTTTTCAAATAGAATAAAAATGCGTGTTTGTAATGAAGAGTTGGATGTTGTGCTTCACTTTTCATGTAGATGTAGGATGATCAATAAACAGCATATTAAATATATTTAACGAGAGACGGGTGTCTAATGAATGGTCATTAAGGAAACTTTGGAAATGTAGCAGTAATTGCAGAAGCTGCTAGAAACCACTTTTGCAACTTCCCGTCAACAAAGATAATCTATAATCATATTTTCATAACACCTCCCCCAAAAGATTTATCTGTTTAATTCTATGCTACAAAATGTTTGTCTTCGCTGCGCTTCTTAATACAAAAGGATTTATAGTTAAGTAACATATGATCAATACAAGGCAAATATGGAGGTCAATATCAGCTGTAAAAGCAGTGTGAGCTTTTTAAACAGAACCCAAAATTGTTGGTGCTTAGTTTCTGTAGATGTCTTCCATGAGTATGTTATTGTTAGAAACAAGTAAGTAAGAATGTATAAGCATGTTATATAATAGTTTTTGTTTTGGTTTGTTTTGCGTGACTGATATTTGTCACAAAAATATACAATAATTTACTTATTAGCTGGAAAAATATGCTGTGATATTGACCAAAAGTTCGTTATTGACCGAGGCGATAACGGTTTTTGCGGTCAATATCAACAGCATGACTCCCAGCTTATAAGTAAATAACTGTTTTATTACATGAACTATAAATAGTTAATAATAAAAAGTTTTTATTTCTTTAATTATTTATCTAAACTTAAATGCAAGAAAATAGTTTACACTGTTTACTTCGTGAATATTTTTCGTCAGGGACGAGTATTCCACAATGCGTACAATTCTAAGAAAGTTTTGTAGACGCGAGCGCGTAATATTGATCGAAATTTCGCATTCTATTATTAGACCGGTTTATATCAGCGAAAGCGGGTCAATATCAATATTTATTGACTCGACTATTTTATTTTATTTTATTTTAATTTTTATTTTTTTGGGGGGTGGGGGTGGGTGACCAATCGTGTTGCGACTATTTATAGTTCATGTTAAAATGCGTGGTTTTGTTTTCAGATGCACATTGAACTATTTGCTAATGCCATATAATGCGTTATATCACGCAAAACTCAGACCTTTTTCAGTTAAACACATATGACTGACACCACCCTCAGTCACATTACCTTGATAACGGAACGACCAGTCCTGATACTACACTTATAACTTTACGGGGGAAGTTTATTCAAAGTATATCCGATAAATTAAGATATCTATGCCAGATCGGATTATCCGAATGGCGATATAATGTGATCTCAAAAGTAACTTGTCATGAGGTTTTCTTAGTTTAACTAGTTAAACCTATTTTAACTCCATCTTTAGTGCAGCTAAGAGAGGAAATAAAATCATTTTGCAGGATCTTTTCAGGTAATATCTATTATTTGGCTATTTCAGAAAACAATTGGTCAAAAATGTCAGACACCACCTTTAACATGATAAAATAATGTCAGTGTAGACAGGAGACATACTAGCGTCAATTTTTATAATCTTAGTGATGAACCGACAGACTGACAAGCCCTAAATGTCCCATTCCTAGGGCGGTGTGAAGGCCGTATTCTGGGCAGACACTGTGCAAATGGTGATCGTTTACGCTGGTATGTTGAACATTGTCATCCTGGACTCCTCAGTACAGAGCGCCTTCGGCAATTTCTGGGAGACGGCCAAACTACGATCTAGGAGTATGTATTGTCATGGTGTGGAGTGAGTATATTTGTGTTGAGTGTAATGTATGCATACGGTATTCCTTTAATGTTGGTATTAACGACGTGATTTACTGTATTAATGTGCTTGAATTACTTATTTTCTTGATTGATGTTTAGTTTTTAGACGGATCCTCGCCTACGTCATTCCACTTGGTGAAGGCATATTCTGGTGTGCTGTCTTTGGGACCAACCAGGCCAAAGTACAGCGAACTATGGCTGTTAAAAGTGAATCTCTTATGAAACTGTAAGTTGCGCCATCTGATGTCTTAAAATCCAGTTTTGGGGCGGTGCTTCTTCTTTTCAGCAATCTGGAGTACAGAAACACAGAGGGTTGACTACAAGTGGTCAGTTATTCATGCCTGGGAAGTAGTGCGTGTACAGAACAAGCATGTATGTCTAAGGAGACTAGACGCGTATATTGTGTCCATGCATGCTTAGAATGTTAACAGTAACATTGTTAACTGTTTTAACTAGACGTGTAATTCAGATGTACATAAAATTTGGTTTATGAATTAACAATAAGAATATCACGGCGCGGGAATATCACTCAGTGACTAAAGGAAAGGGTCGAATCGGGGAGCAAACTCTTATAAGAACAAGTGTTCGATTAACTACGCATCATCAACTATGCAGACATATTTGCGATATCCCGAGCGGGGCCTCACTGCCCTCTGCGGCTCTGAACCAGGATATGCAATCACTGAGGTCATTCGATCATCGATAAGAAGTGTGACGGTGCGACAATGAAAATGGAGCTTATTGGCAATTTTATACTTAGCTTCTTCCCAATGCGTTGTACGTTTGATTTACTACGGAATCGTTTTGATAATTGTTTGCACACCGGCAATCGCTTACAGCGTAAAACTTACACCATCCACACACAGCTTCTGAGCGTTCTGCATTTATTTACTTACTTTCAAAACAAAGGCTTAATGTTCGTACGCTGTGTTACCGATGGATAAAATAGTTATAATAATTTTACTTCATAGCATTGACT
>RXXH01000206.1:0-11711 GCA_007844125.1 Sinonovacula constricta | reverse complement strand
ATGCCAAAATGGTAAGAGACAGCTCAAAGGTGACACCGGATTCGTGTTCAGCACCCATGGTTTAGCCTAGGAACAACATTTGAGACATCTGTCTGGAAAAAAAAAATTCATCGAAAAATGCAAAAAATCGATGACCGCGGACCTGTAAATTTTGGTCATTTTGGGGTCAAATACACTTTCCTCCAAACCTTCACCCAAACTATGCCCCAGGGGGTTATTTTGGGTGCAGAACACGAATCCGGTGTCCATTTTTAAATATCACTTACCCTTTTGGAGATCTAGGGCATCGACAAAAATTGGCGCGGCGCCTGTTTTGGAAATGGGCATCTATGCCAAAATGGTAAGAGACAGCTCAAAGGTGACACCGGATTCGTGTTCAGCACCCATGGTTTAGCCTAGGAACAACATTTGAGACATCTGTCTGGAAAAAAAAAATTCATCGAAAAATGCAAAAAATCGATGACCGCGGACCTGCAAATTTTGGTCATTTTGGGGTCAAATACACTTTCCTCCAAACCTTCACCCAAACTATGCCCCAGGGGGTTATTTTGGGTGCAGAACACGAATCCGGTGTCCATTTTTAAATATCACTTACCCTTTTGGAGATCTAGGGCATCGACAAAAATTGGCGCGGCGCCTGTTTTGGAAATGGGCATCTATGCCAAAATGGTAAGAGACAGCTCAAAGGTGACACCGGATTCGTGTTCAGCACCCATGGTTTAGCCTAGGAACAACATTTGCGACATCTGTCTGGAAAAAAAAAATTCATCGAAAAATGCAAAAAATCGATGACCGCGGACCTGCAAATTTTGGTCATTTTGGGGTCAAATACACTTTCCTCCAAACCTTCACCCAAACTATGCCCCAGGGGGTTATTTTGGGTGCAGAACACGAATCCGGTGTCCATTTTTAAATATCACTTACCCTTTTGGAGATCTAGGGCATCGACAAAAATTGGCGCGGCGCCTGTTTTGGAAATGGGCATCTATGCCAAAATGGTAAGAGACAGCTCAAAGGTGACACCGGATTCGTGTTCAGCACCCATGGTTTAGCCTAGGAACAACATTTGCGACATCTGTCTGGAAAAAAAAAATTCATCGAAAAATGCAAAAAATCGATGACCGCGGACCTGCAAATTTTGGTCATTTTGGGGTCAAATACACTTTCCTCCAAACCTTCACCCAAACTATGCCCCAGGGGGTTATTTTGGGTGCAGAACACGAATCCGGTGTCCATTTTTAAATATCACTTACCCTTTTGGAGATCTAGGGCATCGACAAAAATTGGCGCGGCGCCTGTTTTGGAAATGGGCATCTATGCCAAAATGGTAAGAGACAGCTCAAAGGTGACACCGGATTCGTGTTCAGCACCCATGGTTTAGCCTAGGAACAACATTTGCGACATCTGTCTGGAAAAAAAAAATTCATCGAAAAATGCAAAAAATCGATGACCGCGGACCTGCAAATTTTGGTCATTTTGGGGTCAAATACACTTTCCTCCAAACCTTCACCCAAACTATGCCCCAGGGGGTTATTTTGGGTGCAGAACACGAATCCGGTGTCCATTTTTAAATATCACTTACCCTTTTGGAGATCTAGGGCATCGACAAAAATTGGCGCGGCGCCTGTTTTGGAAATGGGCATCTATGCCAAAATGGTAAGAGACAGCTCAAAGGTGACACCGGATTCGTGTTCAGCACCCATGGTTTAGCCTAGGAACAACACTTTGCGACATCTGTCTGGAAAAAAAAATTATCGAAAAATGCAAAAAATCGATGACCGCGGACCTGAAAATTTTGGTCATTTTGGGGTCAAATACACTTTCCTCCAAACCTTCACCCAAACTATGCCCCAGGGGGTTATTTTGGGTGCAGAACACGAATCCGGTGTCCATTTTTAAATATCACTTACCCGTTTTGGAGATCTAGGGCATCGACAAAAATTGGCGCGGCGCCTGTTTTGGAAATGGGCATCTATGTCAAAATGGTAAGAGACAGCTCAAAGGTGACGCCGAAGTAGTGAAGTCATACAAATACTATCCGCATAGTATTTAGAAGAGAGAGAGGTATCTGTTTATTTAGATTTAAGTCTAAGGAAGTGAATATTTTAAAATATTGACTTTTGGACCCGCGATTTTCAGTATATCTAAATAGTATTGTTAGGAATCCTTGGTCATATACTCCGATTTTACTTGTTGCCAGTTACGTTGATGCGTATGTATCGCTTTGATGATGATGCTTATACGAAATCTAAAATACATAAATAGCTGTATTTATATTGCTAATATTGTACTTGTACTTTGGTCAGCCTAACGCCCAGTACAAACTTATTTACATATACTTATTTATCATCCAATGCAGACATTACTCAAGTCAATATGCATCTACTGTATTTTAGTGATTTTCGATTGGAAATACTATATATAACTGCGTTCATCTTTCACTGGTAGACCGGCATAACTTAACAATGACATGATAAAATAGTCTCATTAACATACAAAATAGGCATTTTCAACTAGAAGGTGTTAAGATTATTAAATGATTGAATGATAAATGATGGTGTCTTACAGATGAGGTCCCGATGAGAGAGTCTGACAACCCAATATACAGTCAAGCTGCACAGGCTGTTATTAACCTCGGGTTTTCTAAAGCAGCTGTTTGTATGGCTATAGAGAAATTGATCTCTGAAGGTACGTACTGGCATCGGCATATTTAACTGAATTTCCTGACAAGTGTTGCTCGGTCACTCACTGATATATTTCTAAAAGAATTGCCAAAGATCAGGTAGGAGCTACGAAACTGCTTCAGTCGCTGCTTTGGTCGATATCTGTTATGTTAATTAGGAGGTTTTTCCATACAGGATTGTTATTTCCATACCCTCATGTTACTGTATTGTACACGTGATGTAGTCGGGAAAAGGAACTTTAAAATAACAAAGGTGGAAGAGCAGAATTAAATTTCAGAACCTGCCATTGAATTTAAGAATAAACATGTAAAAGAAGAAACAGAAAATGGGAGAGATTTTACATGGAACTTACCTCCGTGATTTCTAGTCCTGCGATTACTATATGCACCACAGGTATTTTGAAACCAATGGGTTGTCATTGGTAAGAGCAAACGTTGCAGATTAGAGTTCGAAAGAAACTGAAACAAATATTTTGATATAAAACGATACACTTGTTTAGACCCAGTATGTGCATTTTGTCTGCAGAAATAACATACATAATGTCCGAAACTTTTTTTAAATCGATGTCGAATTGGACACATCAGGACACATCAGGCCGGCTACCATTACTAATTGCGTTTAAAAATTAATAATAAGAAAGGTAAATTGTGTTCATTTTTCTTAATGCAAGTCATATATATTTATTCATCATATTATGTTTGTGCTGTTTCCAGGAATCATTTGGGACGCAAACGTCTTAGGCGAATGGTTGTTGGAAAAACAACATAGGTGCGAGCCACAAGAATGTCTTCAACGCCGGCCCCTATCAGTTGACTTCATAAGGGATGAAATGCGTGAGTAACTCATTGAAGAACAGTGAAGAAAGAACCGATTAAAAACTATTTGAATAAGAACAAGTATTATATCACTAACTTTTGAATAGTGTTTTGTCCAAAGTATCCCATTTACTCGCACAACACAAATAATTTGCCAATAATAACACCCATATTCACAGAAATATACAGTATACTGCATGCTGTAGCAATGCTGCGTTCATTCGGTGTCCAATCTTGTTCATGATATATGGATTGCTTCTTACGAAAAGAAAACCCCTGTTCTTTATTTTGGAAACCAGTGATTGATCATTTACTTTTGTTGAAAAAATGCCATATGTAGATACACATTTTATAGAGACTATTGAACAATACATCTGTAATTTTCAATAGTATTAATGTTGTGTAGCTTTGAAAAACTTGAATTGTATGTTACAAAATAATAATATCAACACCTTGTTCTGTATTTTAGTATTTATGCTTAGAAAACTGAATCGTCGAGATGAAATATCTAAGTTATATTTTTGTCATTAATGCAAGAAAACGTATAAATTTATAAATGCCCCGCGAAAACGAGTCATTGCTTTGGATGAAAGATTGTTTTACATAAATTTAAACTTCTTTCTCAAAGTAATAAGCAGTGAAGACACAGTAGTATGCCGATATACCCCCAGATATTTTCTTATTGTACAATATTTATGACCCATTTTGCTGTATCATATAAAGCGTTATATTAAGTTGAAAAGATATAAGTTATGTATATAATCGTACCACGGACAACATGATGAAACAAACAACATGTTTATGTTCCGTTTATCATTAGAAAGTATCTGGTACTTTAGAAATCGTTTACGGTTTTAGGTTGAACAATTACAAATACATTAGAAAGAAATGAACTGTGTAACATAGTATAATGTCTGCGATAAACAATTCTATGTATCACTTAGGCACAAATTTAGCACACGTGGTTTTTGTTAAATATTGTATTTAGCATTTCTTAGCTATAAACTTTGTATTGAACATATAATTTCAGCCGAGACTAGCGAGGAGACTGTTAGGCAGATCAACATTTTGAAGACTCGCACTACGTGCTACAGATGTGAAGTTAGAGAGGCAAATATCTTGTTCTTGCCTTGTGCTCACATACGAGCATGCCAGGAATGCTCCGTTGAAGCAACTGTGTGTTTCCTGTGTAAGAAGAAATAAAAGACAAGATAAAGATATACCGTTGAAAAAAAGTATTTTAATCTTTGGTTTTATTTTTTTGCCCGTGGTGATGGTTACAATTTGTTTATATGAATCTGTTATGTTTGTTCCTGTGTAAATATACTATTAACTATGTACAGCCGTGTTGTGTTGAATTTACGTTCAGTGGATGCTTCAGTGTATACAAGCCCAGATATAGATAAATATGATAGTATTTGTTCAGTTATTCAACTGCTAATTCTTAATTTAACGTGCGATTTTAAAAATATAGTTTCAACGTGTAATGTGCTTGAATATTAATTTACGGTTAGAAATGTATTCCTACTTCCTTTAGAAAACTATGCATTTTATTATCAACATTAATAAATGTTAATGATGTATGGAATATTTTCCCATTTAACATATTTCTTAATGACCACAACGTCATTATTGTTCCTATAAATAATATATGACATGAGTAATATATACATTTTACGACTCAAATCAAATGGCTCAGAGGTTCGTGTCGTTGTCTGACCAATCATGAATCCCGAGGATGGGAGGTCTGGCCATTTCTACTTACAGAGCAAATAGGCTAAATTGGCAAGTCGGTGTCTTTTTCATAGATGTCCTAAATATCCATTTAAATACTATCATATTATATCACAAACTTTACGTATTCAATAGGCCTTTACCAAAACTTGATAACGTCACTTAAAAAAATATCTTTTAATTAGTGTACTGTGCATGCTCGATAAGCTCTCGATAAATACAACTTCCGGCGACTTCTTCGAAATATACACATTAATGCTACAAGGCCACTCTGTATTTGCATGCGATTACGTTAATCAATCCTGTAAATACTAATGTTATTAGTGATAAAGTCAATCTTTTTTTTAATTTTGAATCATCTCAATTATTCCTAAAATATTTCTTCATACGATATCCAAAGTAAACTACAGCATTTTTCGCATCTGCATACCTGAAGCGTTATACGCTGAATACCGATGAATATGATAGACCAATGTTCTCACTATTTGAGTATTGCAACACTCTTCGTCAACAAGTTAATTTTATAGATGATGTTGCATTTGGTTATAGTTATCATGTACTTTTATTGATATTGAATTTGCAGTAAATTTTAGAATATAAATTAAATATCGAATCAAACGAATAATCATTTGAAACAATAATGTCGAGTTTGAATTCGGGTAAGGAAAGTGTGTATTATGTAACATGTACAAGAAACACTGCGTTAAAACCTAATTGACTTGATTTATCGATCTACACACCAGAGGGCGAGTGTTTTAAGTTCTATGTGCCTGTTTACCGGTATATTGCGATACTCGGGTAAAGTCAATACATTATCGTGATACACAATGAACATACCGGTTTTTACGATATTTTGTAAACGTAGTTTGCTTCCACCATTTTGTGCATATAAAAGTCAAAGATGCTTGTATTAAAGAAAAGCGATAGCCGATAATCGACCGAAAATGTAGTCTGATGTCAAATACATGATAGGGAAGTTAATTCTAAACCGCTCGGGAAATTACATAAACACTGAGAAGACCAAATGGTTAAACCCCATTAGTTAAGGTCGTTGAGCGACCAACCTTAATATATTTTATCTTGAAGTTTAATTTTTTCTGAAGGTAGTCGTAAACAACAATCTTTATTTATCAATATACACACGTCACCAATATTTACGGCTTATTCAAAATTTCTGGATAAATAAAGCTAGAAGGTCTCGCTATTTTATTGATAATATAAACATTTATTAAACTTGTTTCTTATATTGAATTTTTGATAAGTATATTAGTTTGTTCAATATCAGAGTAATAGAGTTAATGGCAGTTATCAAGCAAGTAAACAACAAATTCAGTAGTCTTACTTATAGACATTCATATTATGTGCCGTAGTGCTCTTTACAGCTGAGCCCAGGGTCATTGGTTATAAAGCTTTGAACTTGAGTCTGTGATCATTCTCAAGCACCTAATTTCAAATTTTAGTAGAACAGTCAGAATCCTGAAAATGATTTCAGACATAAGCTCTAAGTTTTGTAATCACGGACCCAGGTGTAGGAATACTTTAATAGTAAGACGAAGATTAAAACGTCATATCCGATTTTCTTTTATTTAATTGACTTTATCTTATTTTACACTATATGAGTTTCCTTTTTAAGATATTGACTTTAACGTAAAACCACTTTTTTCTTTTCAATATTTTTTGGGATTACCCTATGTTTATAATGTGTTGATTTCAATGAGCCGTTTTATTAATGCCTTAGATGAAAGATTCTGTGTGTTTAAATAATTTTATTCTCTGTTACTTAATCTCGTATACCAAGGTTTTTTTGCCAGTCGAGAAAATTTGAGATGATGGCCTGGATGAAACCACAAATATCACGAGTGAAAGGTGGGCGGATTTATGAATGTATGGGTGGCAGATTGATGAATAGGTATGTAGGTATATATATTTCCTAGGTATTTACATTTACAAATATATATACATATATTAAATAAAAACTACATACAAAACGAGCAATAATCCTGGTGTGACCAGTAACATATTTTAAAATTGTAAAATATACGAATACTTCAAGGAAATTTACAAACTAGGCTGTGTGTCTAACGAACATCTTCCCTGTGTACTATGTGAAAGGAGGTCATGAAGACAGATCATTAACTAAAAGTAAACTGAGCTTTAAATGGTGAATTATGTACATATTGATCTAGATAAATTATTCAATAATGAACATATAAAATAAATGAATAAGAAAAGTGGCTACAGAATATTGTTTACCGAAAGGCATTTTACGTATGATGATATAAATACTACTATCACACCTATTGTAAACCATGAAAAACTGTCAACAAGGAAAAAGCAATATTGTGCCATAACTTTAGGATTTGTACTTAATAATAAATGATCAGATAACATGAAAGCTCCGCCTAAACCTGATAAATAACGCACAAACATGTGCAATTGATTATTAGGTTATTGTAATGCACAACATTAAATATATAACCTACTGGCACATAATTTTGCATAATGTCAACTTTATAACAATGTTTATTATCAGAATCCTTTCCTTTATTAGAAATGCATGTTATTTTATTTATCATAAAGAACATACAAGATTGTTTACATTATATAATATGTCTGCGATATCTGATATTTAGATTTACGTACACGGGAAACTAGCAGGTAAAATGGACAACATCCTAAATTAAAGTAAATGTAGCATAACTACGCCCTTTCGTTTCTTCGATTTGTATGAAGATTGTGTTTAATCGAACTCTTAAAGCCGAACTTGTTCCCGTGCAACTTTGCAGCTGACATTCTCTTGGTGTTTTATTAAAAAAGTACACAATTTATGGGGACCCTTTCTATTGGCGAACTATATTAAGGCTTTTGGTAGTTTATGACCATATGCTATTTAAAGACAAATGAAAAATCTTTAGGGAACAATGAAGTAAACTTTTTACTTCGTAGATGAACACATTCGTATTTTACGTTCAAAAGATGGTCCAAAGATGGCCAAAAGTTAGTGTTTTATTGTTGCGTTATGCACATTGTATAGAGTAAAGATGCTCTAACATATTGATGTTTTTGTCAAGTCGAACACATTGACTCATTCTACATTTTGTACGCACGTAGTAAGACGCAGTAGATAAAAACATATTACAGAAGTACAATTGTCAGCTTAATTCAAGTACTCAACATACTGTACCATGTTTTTGGTGGGCCTGCAACAAAATAAGAGAATTTTATGTGTTTGCCTAAGTTAACTTGTCGTTTGGGGTGACATATATTTCGAAGTGGCACATCATTTTTCTTTTGAAGTAAAATAAATTTATCATGCGTTATTTTATCCAAAGTATTTACACAAAAAACAATACAACATTTTTTTAATATACACAGCCTATATATTAGTATCAATGAGTGTTATATCTGTTTGGTTGATGATATATATTACATTTCTGATAAACATTCGATTGTGAATAAAAGGATCCGATTTGCAAAAGGTATATAAGTCTGACAAATACATATTATTTAAATAACATACAATAAGATTTAACTCTATTTTTCTAAGGAGTATGTAAATTAGTGTGCTTGGTGGTATTTACAAATACAAATTATTGACCACCTGTGTACATTTTTAAATATTAATATACGTACATAATGGATAAAGGACTGTTCATCAACATCATATATTGGTCGTGACGCTGGTCGTGTTATTCAAGCAGGATGACCGCAAAAGTAATTGGCGGATAATTAAAATAGGTGAAAGCGGATAAGAACGAAAGAAATAACTTAAAACAGTTGTAATTAATGAACAATTATCTATCGTCTCATAACTCTCTGTAGCTTATGGGCCAATGCGACTATTATTTATATCTCAGCTTATGTTGGTGTAAGGAGGTAATGCATGTTCCAAGACCGGTTTAGTTGACCTAGGATTAAATGCAAAAACAAGTATTCACATTCTAAAAACTGTAGCTCACTTAGTTCAGACAATTGCCGGTTCACAAGTTTGCAGGACTTGCCACTTGCATTCTTTAGAAGAGAATCCGGAATCTTACAAAAAGTTTATTTGCAATTGGTATCATACTTCCAACTGTAGAAGCAAATCTCTTTTCGACCCGTCTATGACACCATAGATCTTATTTTCTACATACAGTACACTGTCACTAACAAGAATGTCAAAGGTACATTTAATATTATGCTCATATTAAAAATATACGTTTTGAATTATAATATACATTTGTCCTGCCAATGTCTTCATTCTACTTTCCACAGTTATATAACCCTATTATGTTTAGACATTTTTCTTTTGTTTCATGAAAATATTTTACTGTTTACCGAAAGTGGTAGCGCAATTGGTAATGTCGGCTACAGGTACGCGAGGCCTTGGGTTCGAACCCGGGCAGCGACATACCAAAGTCGTAAAAGATAGTAGTGGTATATTTTACGTTTACGGCCAAATGTAACTGTAAGAACAAATCTGTGATGTCATTTAACAAATCCAACAGTAACCGCCTTGGAACGGTTATTCGGTAAAGAAGACCGACTGAGATGCTTAGACCGGTTTAACAGAGCTCTAACATCGCACTTCTTGGGGGTTTACCTCATGCAAGATGAACAGAAAACCGGTCTATTTGAATAAAAAATGTCCAAGCGCTGACGTTTTCTTTGATAAGTTTTGACAAAAGAAGTGACGTCTTTGAAAAATACTGTCCGCACAGTATTTAGAAAATAGAGAAATAGTATCTGTTTATTCAGATTCTTTTGAGGTGAATATTTTAAAATATTAAGTTCTTAGACCCGTGATTTTCAGTTTACCGCAATTAATGTATTGGTAGGAATCCTTGGTCATTTACTCCCTTTTAACTTTTACCAGTTAGGTTGTTATGCGTAAGTATCGCTTTGATGATAATGCTTATACTACATCTAAAATACACCAATAACTGTATTTATCTTGTTAATATTGATTTGTGTGAAATTCGTGGACAATCTCTTCAAGATCAACTCTATACATTAATTTATCATAAAACTTTCGTCAGCCTTAAAGCCCAATACAAACTTATTTAAACAAACTTGTGTTCTTTATTTTACTATTTGTGAAAACTGAATCGTCGAGATAAAATATCTAAGTTATATTTGGTCACTAAAACAAGAAAATGTATAATTTTATAAATTACCCGCGAAAACCAGATAATGCTTTGTATGAAAGATTGTTTTACATAAACTTAAACTAGAAGTGAAGACAGTAGTATGCCGATACACTTCAAGATAGTTTCTTATTGTACAATATTAATGACCAATTTTGCTGTATAATTTAAAGCGATATATTAAGTTAAAAAATATAGTTATGTAGATAATGGTACCACGGACATGATAAAACAAATAACATGTATATGTTTCGTTTATCATTCGAAAGTATCTGGTACTTTTGAAATCGTTTGCGGTTTAAGGTTGAACAATTGAAAAATACATTGGAAAGAAATAAACAGTGTCAAATAGTTTAATGTCTGCGATTAGCAATTATACGTATGTAATACTTTTGCATAAATTGAGCATACGTGTTTTTTGTTAAATATTTTATTTAGCATTTCTGGTCTATACACAGTGTACTGAATACAATTTCAGGCAACACACGGGAGATCAACATGTTGAAGATGCAGTTAACGTGTTTCAGATGTAAAGTTAGAGAGGCAAATATCATGTTCCTGCCTTGTGCTCACATACGAGCATGCCGGGAATGCTCCATTGACGCAACTGTGTGTTTCTTGTGCAAGGAAAATATAAAAGAAAAGATAAATATATACAGGTGAACAATAATAAATTGTAGTACAGTAATCTTTGGTTTTATTATTTTGCCCATGGTGTTGGTTACAATTTGTTTATATGAATCTTTTATGTTTGTTCCTTTCTAAATATATTATAAACTATGTACAGCCGCGTTGTGCTGAATTTACGTTCAGTTGTCAAATATGGATGCTTAGTGTATACAAGACCAGATATATTGATGGTATTTGTTTAGTTATTCAACCAATTCTTTTATACGTGCAATTTTATAAATATAGTAAATATAGTTTTAACGTGTAATGTACTTGAATATTAAATAATGATTTCTGTATAAGGCGTTTGCCTCTTCCCGCAGGACACATTCTTATATTTGACATTTGTGTCGTCATTTTCTCATTATGATACTTAAACTGGAAGTAATCTTATATGTGTAAGGCGCTTAGAAATGTATTCTTACTCCCCTAGAAAACTATGCATTTTATTATTAATAATTTATAAATGTTAATGATGTATACATATTTTCCCTTTTAACAGTCTTTTAAAGTCCTTTTGTTCCATTATCGTTCCTATATATAATATATGATATAAGTAATGTACACACTGAACGACTCAAATCAAATGGCGCGGAGGTTCGTGTCGTTGTTTGACCTATCATGTATCCCGAGAATGGAAGATTTGTCCATTTACTATTTTATCTTACAGAGCCAACAGGTTT
>RXXH01000239.1:0-15516 GCA_007844125.1 Sinonovacula constricta | reverse complement strand
ATACTGTATAACAAGAGGTAGTATGTCATTATTTAAAATTATTATAATATATAATAATAATAGTAATAATTTTAATAATAATAAATAATAATAATAATAATATATATAATAATATAATAATAAAATAATAATAATAATATAATAATGATGATGATGATGATGATGATGATGATGATGATGATGATGATGATGGATGATGGTGTTAATGAAGATGATTAAGTATATTTACTGATTCTGTTGACTGCCGGTGAAGATATAAGTATAGCTGGACTTTCCGACGCACCTAAAACAAACAATAAAGTTCGATCAAGTACCTGTAAATGACATATTCGTCGTGATCATACACGACATACTCAAGATCATTTGTTTGGATTGTGCTTCCAATGATACCTGGACACAGTTAATATGAACACATCTTCTTGACATGGAATGACATATATGTGGAGAAAATATACGAACAGTTACTGCCATAGAATGGTCGCACGAATGAAAGACATATCCACATTGGCCAAATCATCCATATTCTGAGATGTCCAACCTAGAGAACCATTTTCTAGTGAAAAAAAAAAAAAGATTGTATGTTCGTTATAGCGGCGTTATAGCGGCGTCAAGCAATTTGGCGTAGGAAGATCCTTGTTCAATGTCAAACTACAATCACACTGCATGTCATCTGATCAAAATATTTGACAGAATTAACCAAATGTTGTGGTCAAACCTAGACTTAGGAATGTTGTTTATTGTTACCCTGTTTCGTCGTAGACATAGGAATACGCATAGGTACTTACATTCATCAACAAGAGAAGTTAATAAATCGTTACACTCAAGATAATAACATTTACCACCGATCCACATTTGCTTTACCACGACCACCACTTTGTATGACACAAGATTATACTTAAGAAGTAGGAAATAATGCATTTAATGCACAAGTAAAATTAAATTTACGAAAATGAAACTTTTTAAATATTTTTGTATTTTGGGTTTACGGCACGCCAACACTTGAACTATGGTGCCGAATACAGGAAACTTTAAATAACTGCTTTAGATGTAGAAATACAACAAAAATGCTGCGTTTTGAGTTTACAGTTTTGTTGTTATGAATGCAGGTAATATTAGCACCTACCTTCAACACCAATCCAAAACTTTCCTCCTGACGTTGGGTTAGTGTTTGTAAGGGTGAAAATAAAATAATTTCCAGCTATGGTTTCTGACTGTATTTGGTTGTACGGCGCGGGGATGCAGTCAAACGATTTAACAACGGTGTTTCCATTTGACACTGTGATGGACTGTTGACAGCTGGTCAAGGGGTCAGACAACTGCATGTGTAGAGTGTAAAGCTGGACATTGGTTAAGTGGGACAGAAGCTCTACGGAGACACTACAGGAAGTGTCTGTTGGCAAGATACTGGTTCCCGACTGATAATCTCGGTTCTGGATATATACAGGCAGACCATCTACACTGCGATAGGAACTATTTACGCACATTTCTAATATTCTGCTCTCTGAAAAATTTACATCGATTCATAAATATATACAATGTGAAACATGTGGTTAAACAAAGGTTTAAACTTTTAACTTTTTATATAATTAATAATAATATTGATAAGATTATTTAATCATTCGTTAAAATGATGGACACGATCAAGTGATTTTCTAATTATACTCAACATACATTGTTTGCTGGATTTAAATAATTATGAGTAACATTCGAACGTGGCTTTTAATTAACACTTTTGTTCGCCTTGCTACTTTGTTTCGTCGTCCACGAAGGAGAGAATGTTATAATTTTTATCCATTTATTGAAGCTATCTGGAGACCCTAAAACTAAAGTAAGTCCTCAATATGTGCTACTTGTTATGGTCTTCATTTCTTGCATGTAGCATGTGTGGTTCAAGTAAATTTATCCCACGATCTCTGTAAATATCGGTTGATAAATCCTGTGTGATAAAGATGAGCTTTATCAACCGATAATCGCGCACCTGCTCTAAACTGGACTACTTTTTTGTCGACACGATCATGAATGTTTAGGTGAACGAAACTTATTTATCGCGTAACTATGCTTGTGATCCCCCAGAAATTTTCATAATATAAAGATTGGTTAAATAGAGCAAACGAGGCCATTAAAAGGGGGATGGGATCAGCGACGTCTCGATCTCTGTCCTACAGGATTTAAGTAATTTAAAAATTTAAATAGCGGCATCTTAACCGACTGAGCTAACCGGACAGATTACGTGAGTCACTGTTGTTTTGATGTTATTTGATGTGAATTGAACGATTTTGATGAAACTCATAGTGTTGTAGAGATGAGCTACGAGGATTCCGAGGCAAACGTTGGTTTTAATCTTAACATTTTTAGAAGAAAATTGATCTTGAATCTGTGACTCTAAAAAAGCAGCAATCAGCTGCTTAATCTGAGGACAGACTCTGATTATCAAAATAAGTCACATGTTGAACATTCAATTGGTTTATATCTCAATCTTTAGTTGAGCCAAATACAACTGACTGCACAGATCTGGACAAATGTGCTAATAAATCACAGTTTTTAGATTTAAACATGAACACCAACACACCACTTCCAATCCCATCCAATCCGTTGTTCGCAAGTCACCTCGTCAAAAATACAACTATCTTCGCAATTTTATGGCGCTTTATTCAATGTTCAGAATTTCAATGTCATAAAAAAATCTATGAACAAACTGTTTGTTACCACCACAAACACACACAAACATCGAATGCAATTCGCGTTCCTTCATGCAATGCGCGTAGCAAATAAAATGTTACACGGCCATGGCATTACACACTACATGTATAACTTTACGAGGGTGTGATATTTGTTGTTGTTATTTTTCAACCATTATTTTTAATTATCTTAATCAATAAAGTTACAACCTTATGTATAATGCAAATAAAATAAAAGAAACAACATGTTTGTTGTCTTATTTTTAATTGTAAAATAGAACTATTTCTTATAGCCGAATTACTCTATGCACGCGCATGAAATTCGTGTATTGTATTGGAATGTCAGATCATGTAGGGGAGGAACAGTAACGGTAAATTTAAATGTTTCCCTTTTTAATCCGTTTGAAAAAAAACAAAACAAAAAAAACAACTGTTGATGGTGGGATAAAAAGAGCCTCGTGCTTTCTGATTTTCTTAGCCTCGCATGATAACATTTATCTATATGCTTTTCAATTTATCAAGATTATTCTGTCTAATTACATTTGATCTGGATAAAGCAAGAACGAATGTCAAACGAATAAAGATAGTCACTACATGTACAGTGAAAGAACACTTGATTTTCTCAGACACTTAAGGAAGCATTTTTGTACTTAAGTTATTCATGCAGATTATAATAAATTGGTATTTATACGACAATAGAGTTTTTTACGACCTTTTCTTGCATTGTAGATTAAATATAGACAACAAATTGGTACATGTATTTAATAAACGAAATATAGTGAATAGTTAATAAAATAATATTTCATAGAATCTAAACAAAACTGCATTTTGTCGTAATGTATGTGTCGCTGGATTTATATCTTACTTGGTATACACTGGTAACTCATCCTATTGAGACGCCTATGTAACCTGAAGTACAGGTCGTATTTGCTATAGCGTCTGCGATGTTCGCAATACCGTCTGACTTTCCTGAGAGAGCCTCCATGAGTGCTGTGTCGGTTGTTGAAGATTCGAGGCAATCTGTCGTGCTGTCATAGGTACAGCAACTTCCAGTTGCGGTCGAACATCCCGATGAGGCTCCTTTATAGCCATAGGCCATCTCAGTAATGGCTATAACTGTGCTGCTGGCACAGGATATGGTGTGTAGTCCATTTGCACATACTGTGCTGTTAGAAGATGTACCCTCGGATTCGATGCCACATACTAAACCTGGAAAAGCAGCTACGAGTGCATAAATCAAGTAATTACATTGATAAAATGCAAAAATCAACAAACAACAACACTATTTAGTCTCAAACCTTAAATATTATATCATTACAATTTCTGTAGACATAGTCATGTAGTATGTACTTGCAAAATTATGGCACAACATAAGTTATTACAGGAAATAACATAATCTACACTAAATGCAGAAAAACAAATTCTAATACTATTAATGAGTGATTCAGTGATATCGCGTGATGTCGAAAAACATGAAACCTTAACACATACATATATATTAACTTCTTTGAGTGAATAACTCTGCCTTACTATTGCCATGTGTAAGTTTGTTTCTATGGTTTATCGTCCCACAAACATTTTTTTTCAGTTATTTGCAGACAGTGTCCACCTGAAGCAGATATAGTGCTGCCTTCACTGTGTATAACATGCAGTGAACACCTTTCATTATACCACACCCAGTCACATTATCCAGACACCGGGACAAACAGTCGTGTAACTACCCTATATTTGCTTAAGCTTTAGCCAGGAAGCTATACCACTACACTTTATAATGACTGTCATGCCGCTGTACGGAGTACGCTACCGGGTCCGGTCATGATGTATAAGAGGGCAATGGATAAAACTGTATGTGCCTATACATATTTAAAGGGCATGTATATTCACATGAAATGACTTAATACTTTGGAAACATTCAGTTCCCATTTAAAGCAGACAGATCCTGTCAATAAGGAAGTTTAAAGCGTCATCCATACAAATTAGTCAGGTTTTAATGACAAGTGAGAGTTTACGTGTATACACTACACCAGATAAAATACACACAGCTTTAGCTTTTATCAATTCGGTCATTATGTATTGTTGAAACATGTATCTTCGAATGTGTTCAACATATTTGAAATGCGTTTCGAAAGTTGTTTTTGTATTATGTAGTAACGTTAAGTATCGATTTAGGGAAGTAGAAAGATTTAAATAACTATTCAAAGGTTATACCTCATGTAGCTATCAATTTTAAAACGTTTGTTTGTGGTATTGAAATGCCCAAAATACAGTGAATGGATACTGAAGATTATGTTATTAAATTGTTTGTGCTTTACGTAAGTGCAATCAAAGAAGACATTAACAAACGTTAACAAACCAGCAAGAACAAGACATATTGAAGGAAGGATATAAGATCACCAGGTTTACATCATTAACGACTACCATCGTAACCTTAACAATACATTCACAGAAACAGTCACAGAAGCTGCAAAAAGCATGTACCACAACATGTACATCACCTCTTGTACCTTACCAGTTTCGCTTCACCTATACATGTACAACCACATTTGCGCTGTGACCACCGCAAGCAATCACTCATCCCTGACCAGTACATTTACAACGCACATGCTCTGTGACCACTACCAACATACCCCTCTCGCTTCACCAATACAACCACATTTGCTTTGTTACCACTACCAGTGTACCACGATTGCTTCACCCCTACCAACACATTTACAACAATAACCTCTTCTACCGTAAATCTTCCGCTTCACCAATTAATTTACAACCACATGTACGGCAGCTGCTATGATCACTACCACCAAACCACTTTCGCTTTACCAAAAATACATGCACAGCTACATTTGCGCTGTAACCCCTACCAGCGTACCTCGCTCTTTTCACCAGTACCACAATGTTTGCATAAATAACCACTTATGCAGTACCACATTCGCTTCACCAATGCATGGACAACAACTTTTGCACTGTGACCACTACCCCATATTGCCCTCGCTTCACACTAAATGTACAACCACATATGCACTGTGACCACTACATGTACCTAGACACCACCCTCGATTCACCAATACATGTACAACCACATTTGCGGTATGACCTATACCAGTATACCCCTCTCATTTCACAAATTTACGTTCGCTTCAACACAACCACCACATGCACATCAACAACAACTACTGCCGTACCGCTTTCGCTTCACCAATACATTTACAAATACATTTTGCAGTGACCACTCCCAGCAAACCACCATCGCTTCATCAATAGAGGTGCAATCATATTTGCGCTGTTTCCACTACCAGCATACTAATCTCGCTTCACCTGTACATGTGCAGTCACATTTACGCTATAACCACTACCAGCGTTACACCAATCTCACTTCACCAATACATGTACAACCAGGTTTGCGCTGTAACCACTACCAGCATATCGCGATCGCTTTACCAGCAAATAAACAAACACGTATGCATTGTGACAACTATCAACATAGCCACAACACTTCACCGATACACGTTCCATGATATTTGCGCTGTGACCATTACCATCATGACCGTCTTGCCTCACCAGTACATGTACAATGATATTTGCGCTGTGACCACTGCCATCATGACCGTCTCGCCTCACTAATACATGTACAATGATATTTGCGCTGTGACCACTACCATCATGACCGTCTCGCCTCACCAATACATGTACAATGATATTTGCGCTGTGACCACTACCATCATGACCGTCTTGCCTCACCAATACATGTACAATGATATTTGCGCTGTGACCATTACCATCATGACCCTCTCCTTACCAATACATGTACAATGATATTTGCGCTGTGACCACTACCATCATGACCCTCTCGCCTTACCAATACACGTACAATCATATTTGCGCTGTGAAAACTAACATTATGACCTCTCGCCTCACCAATACATGTACAGTGATATTTTCCCTGTGACCAAAAGCAGCAAACCCATGTAGCTTCAGCATAACCACTACTTTTACATTAAAAAACTACTGTTGTACCGCTTTAGCATCGTCAATACATTGACACAAACATTAATGCTATAATCGCTACCAATGTTCTACTATTTCATAAAAATATCACCATATAAAAAAAAAAACAAAAAGTTATTGATGCGAAGTATCAAAGGGAGCAATGATAGACAGTTAAAGCTATATGGGAGCAAGTGATAGGACATATTTGTAATGTTATGTTTTTTTATTGGATAGTTTATAGTAACTATAAATCACAGAAAAGTATGCATCACGTATAGAGATGTCAACTAATACCGTTTTTTTTTCTATCTGGATACCCTTAAACACTATCCGGATAGTATCCGGTTAACCGGATGTTACGGTTACATATACATCTTTACGATGATATAAAACGATAAGTGCCTTCGTTTTTATTACAATATATTGTCGTCATATTATGAATTTGTAAAACTGGTTTTACAGGTGTAAATGAATTTTGTGGGAGAAATGTCGCGACAACAGTCAGGTGAAACATAAAAATGCACAATGTCAAAAGTCAAAGATGTCGTGCTACTAAATCGAAACTTCTCTGTTGCACAATAACAAATTATAGATAGTTTTAGATGTCAACTGATGGCTGTTACTTGCGCACATAAAATAAAACTGAATTGAAAGTAAATCATGTTGCAGATTTATATTGAGATAATTCGCAAAAACAATGACAAACACGTTAATAAAGGCATAACCAAATTCAAATGTCAAATTTCAACGTTATCGTGTTGGCTCACAAACGCCCGAAACTTTAACCTTTTAGCCAAGCATGTTAAAAATACTTTCCCGGTGTATTGGACGTTTATTCATTGTCATCGAAATCGGATAAGATCAGTTCGCAAACTTTACGGGTCTAGAATTTACATGATTGAACTTTCTGGTTCCATTTCCATAGTCTTAACCTCTTTCCCAACAACACTTAACGCTTAACTACACAATCACTTGAAAAGAAATTATTCTACCTTAGTTCAACTTTTGCTTAACTACTACTACCACACTTATTGGTATTACTACTACCCCCGTTCCACTTTCGCTTCACCATTTTAACCACATTTACACCAATAACGGCTAACACCGGATTACATTATTTTTATTACTGAAACATACCCAGAGATATTTCGACTGCAATCGTTCACTTTTGTTTCACCACTACAACCATATTAACATCAACAGCCACGAACAACGTACTGCAATCTCTTCAATACTAGTACTCTTCAAAAGTAGTAGTTGTAGTAGTAGTAGTAGTAGTAGTAGCAGTAGTAGTAGTAATAGTAGTAGTAGTAGTAGTAGTAGTAGTAGTAGTAGTAGTAGTGGTCGTAGAAGTGGTAGTAGCAGTAGTAGTAGTAGTAGTAGTAGTAGTAGTAGTAGCAGTAGTAGAAATGGTAGTAGCAGCAGTGGTAGTAGAAGTGGTAGTAGCAGTAGTGGTGGTAGTAGTGGTAGTAGAAGTGGTAGTAGCAGTAGTGGTAATAGAAGTGGTAGTAGCAGTAGTGGTGGTAGTAGTGGTAACAGAAGTTAACTAAAATAAAGAAACGAGAAAAAAAGCCAAACAGTTATCATTGAATTTTAATTTAGGTACTTGTCATTAACTTAGAGAAATACATATACCAGTAAACCATTTCAAACTTAATTTATACTAAATTGTTGTTAGAAAGCATTTTAATAAGTACCTGTAAAAGCAAAGCAAAGAAATCCCAAGTGCAGCATGCAACTAGACCATATATAAGCCATTGTTAGCGACAGTTATGAGCATACGCATGTGGCGCTATCAGCATAATCAGTGACAAATTTCTCCTTAAATACCATTGCTTAAATATCTTAAAACCACCCCATTGGACGCCCTGTCTATGTGTTATCGATTAACGCATAATGAGCATTAATTTATTAACTACGCGGAAAATGTGTTTAGTTTCTTCTAAACGCCTTCTGATAAAATCCGTCCTCTATATTTGGACAATGACATTATATGAACTTGAAACCACGTTTTAAAAAACCCAATCAACCAGACGATATCCTGGCTTTTCAAAGCTTGCTTGTAAATAAATTAGGTTATCTCATCGGGTCATTCGGACATATTTCGTAATGTTAAGTCTCTTGTTCTACGTAAGATATTTCTGATATGTTTAAACAAATGACAAATTTATACGAACAATCTCTATTTGTCTGGCGTCTTCCTCAACGAAAATAGCGGGGCGTCACTCATGCCCATATTCTGTTTCTAGGATGTATTTAAAAAAAAAACAAACAACAACAAACAGCGGGTATCTAACAGCAAAGCAGACCAAAATTCAACAAGTTATGTTTTTCGTTTCACGGAAAAAGTAAACGAAAATACACTTTTATTTAGTTTATAAATATCAACCTATTACTCATTGTGTAGTGTACGTATACGACTTCCTGATATTTTCATAGAATCCCTTATTTGCCATTGCCGATAAAATTTGTCATTAAAATTCACGGACAGATAAATCACTCGATGCAATTGTAAAACCTGTTGATCGAAGACATGCAAAACCTCGTTAGTGTTAACATGGAATCGTTTGCATTTTTTGTCTGAAGCACCCAGAACAACTGGGGAAATTATTTCATTTCAATTATTAGTTCCGTTTACGCTGTTTTAATTTTTTTTATACTGAATTTCAAGTATTTTGAAATATAAAAAAAAACATGTTCACTGTAACTTAACGCGCGAATATTTCATATAGACATGGGCAAAACTGACAAAACAGTCGCACAAGAAATACAATATGATGCAAATCAAGACAAAAGTGACGTTGATTTACGAATAAAATTAAATTTTATTTTGATTAAAATGCCTCTTGGAACTCGACGTGGCAAACAGAACATATAATGTATATGTTCTTATAAACAATAATGAAATAATGAGAGAAGAGGATAACAGACCGACGAACCGAATGGCAGACGAACCGACCAACCGACAGACATACAGACATACAAACAGACAGGAAAAAAGAAAAAAAAAGAAAGACGGATAGACAGACGGACAGACATTCATACATCCATACAGACAGACAGACAGACAGATATACAGACAGGCAGACAGACAGATAGGCAGACAGACAGACAGACAGATAGACAGGCAGGCAGGCAGGCAGACAGACATTTAAAGAGAGAGAGGGTGCAGAGCGTGAGAGATTTAGAGAGAGACAGATAGAGAAAAAGACAGACAGACAGACGGACGGACGGACAGACAGACAGACAGACAGACAGACAGACGGACGGACGGACGGACTGATAGACAGACAAACAGACAGCCAGACAGCCAGACAGACAGAGACAATGAGAATATATGTTCCTTATATGCACTTGTGTGCGTATTATTGTGAATCGGGTCTTAGGGAATTTCCCAATACGTTCCTATTGAAAACAACAACAACTACAAATACGTGTCACCTAGTTATTGATTATAGATTCACGGATTCCAAATACGCCAATTCCAAATAATAAAGACTTATTGTTACGACTGTGTGACATATTATCGCTTAACCTTATATTGGGCTAATTTGTATACAGGCCTTGGCTAAACGAGTTGCAAATATGTCGGGTTGTTATCACGCATATTACTGCTTTTGTGGATGTATAGAGTTTATTATTATAAGTTCTCCGCATGGGTTTGATGAATTGGAAATGTGTTCTATCATCATGACAAAGTTATTTTAGATTATTTTTGATTAGATTTTAAGCTGCACGCACACAGATAATAGCCTTGTATTTACCTTACATAAAGCGGATCTTTTTACAATGACATATCATGTAATATTCATCGTATTATCGCCGATGATAACGTGTATGTAAGCGATTTTGTTTGATGAAAACTTTCTTATTGTGGATTCATCCACGATAAAAAGGGCTTTTTCGTAGAGAAAGTGAAATTCGCCAGTTCAACTACAAATCATCTTATGACACATGGGCATGAATATGCCAATTTTACGCATTCGTATATTCGTATGAAGGTAGATCCAGAATTACGCGCCCTTATGTATATGTATATTAATTAGCTATGTTAAAGAGGAAATTTAAACTGGACTCACACTTAAAACAAGGAATAATGTATTGTGGATGTCATCACCGGTCCTTCGTACATACCGGCCGCAATAGCTCAGGTGGTAGAGCGTCGGCTTGCGGATCGGGAGGTCGTGGGTTCGAACCCCGGCCGGGACAAACCAAAGACTTTAAAGTTGGTAGTAGTGGCTTCCCTCCTAACGCTCGGGGCTAAGAGGACAGCATTACGCCTGACTCGTCGGTGTCAGTATAATGGACCGGCCGGGTTCAGTCCCTTGGCACCTCATAAGTGCCCCTGTGCTATAATGATAGAAATGTCGCTGCGCAGTATCGGCAAAATGCCGGCTAATCCCAATCCCAATCCCTTCGTACATAACAGTTTTAACCCTAGGTGTAGTTGTGAGGAACATTCCGACGTTTCTTTATTTAACGAGGCTTAAACGCGCAAATCAATCTTGAAATATTATAAATAACATTTTTTTTTACACAGATGTATGCATATAAAACAGTGCGGACAACATCTGTTGTCTTATCAGCACTAACCTTCTAAACAACTACTACTCATCATAATTTGACCCAATAAGACATGTACATATATACATACTGAAGAATACTGTCTCTACGCATTAACTGCTCTTGACAAACATAAAATGAATACACATAATTTGTCACTGATATTAAATGCCGTTTTACGTAAGAATTGACAGAACAATAGTGTGAATACTGACCAAAAAATAAAAGAAATTTGAAAGAAGACAATAATCTGGCGCTTTATTGTTTCTCTGTTTCGAAGAATAAAAAAAATATTTACGGACACATAACCTACCTTCTTCTTACCATTGAAAGTAAAAAGTGATAATGCTATCTGGCTACACGTATACACGGTAGAGGGCAATACAAAGGACACAAAGGTAACAGATGCAAACATATACAATGCTTTACATTTTTTGGGGATCAAACGCATTTACCACCTTTACAGTAGTCAATTCGTCTACAGACTTTTAAATTTTAGGCTTCCATTACTTTCTTGCAAATATGACACGATGACTTACCGCGCTATAGGGGCCCCTTGCTGTATGGCTTCAACAAATCTGGCTATATTTTATCGGTATACCATTAAATCTCGAAGATTTACCTAGTTAACCGAAAGAAGCATACGGATTTAACTGAATATTCACCAAGTGCAAGTTCAACGTTGTCTACTTATACATTTTGTTTAATCGAAATTTTGCTTGTGCCATCTAATAGCAGAAGGAAGTATCGATATGCTTATAAGATGTAACATAATCATGGTGGTTGGCGGCCATACCTGTGCGTCGGCCCAGCTGCCTTCTCTTAACCTCTGGTTATCTAACATCAATACTCTATTGACCACCTTGTCTGTTACATGCTTATGTACTGTTTTTTTTACACTAGGGTCCTTTTTAAATGTGTAACCCTCAAATGAGACTTTGAGTGTATTTACATCCCCATATCATGTTACAGCTTTAAATATAGTCTATGTCTTTACCGGTTCTTATGTCTTTTTACATTGGTAGATACGGGTGTAAATGAGTATTTAAACCAGCTTCGTGTGACACCCATCACTCTTTGTAAATATCTTGATTACAATGATATCGACACTAGTATTTGTAGCAACGGATAATAGACGATATCTGTTTGTGTTTGCATAATAAATGAGACGAACAATATAAAGGAATGAGTATTGCTCAATATACACGCAGACGTACTGTACTGGGTCCGAGGAAATATAGTATAACGGAAGCTTTTAAAGACCTGTCTCGGGAAATCAGTCGCCGTGTATTCACTGAAACGTGTGAAATCTGATGCACTTTAATGAGAGAAATCGCCATATGTTTGTATGTTGATATGAACAAACATTTTTAAACCAGTAATAATAATAATAATAATAATAATAATAATAATAATAATATATGGCAGATATACAAATAAAGTCTCAACCCTTAACATATTGAACTATCAACAGGAACTTATATAATATCATTACAACGATTATATATTTTACCCAATGAAGTTTATGGAACAATACATGTATTTGTTTTCAGTATAGGTAATTAAGTGTTCTTTTTTTAAATGTCTTATTTCTGGCACTTTTATACGGCATAAGTACATTTATGTATAACATGTATAATATTAAAATTCTTCGAAGTGATCAGACATGTCATCCAAAAGTTTTTATGTATGTCAAATCAAAAATAGCTACTTAAGCTTTATAATAAACATTATATATACACACGCCATTTTTAATTAATAAAAAAATCTTTTTAATTCAACTAAACCCCAAATGCAAACAAGAGATATTTAAATACAATGTACAAATACGCTGTTATTATGATATATGTATATATGTAATATGGTCAATGTACTTTGTCAATAGTCATTTTCGACAATACATCTCTAGCTGCAACTGGTGCACTGCCATTTAAGGTATCGTATCATTTCCGTCGGAATTGTCGACGCCATATGAATGTTGTGACTGGAAAATCGTTTTACATTTTCGGTTCTCATCAGTGTTATTATTTCCACCAATCTCTTCAGTTCCATTGTCAGTATTTGTTATCTGCCAACACAGAAACGACATTACATAAGAAAATCAAGACAAGTTAGTTCATTTTTCGGATAACATATCCGAAATCAGAGCATTGCTTAATGGGTTAGTTCGGCAGAAGCGGAATGTTACAAAATACTGTTACAAATTTCGATGTGTGTCTTTAAACTTTCCTTTTGGAAAGGTGAGAAAAGCACAAACGTGTTGCAGAAGTAAAAAGTGCCATTTTGTTTTTGTGTGATTCAAACAAACTGGTAGTCTTTTATACATGCGTTTGTCAATTTAACAGTATACGGATCCGACCACATAGAATTTAAAACTGCATTGTTCATGAAGTTATATTGAACATCGAGTAGGGTACAGTATTTACATACAGCATTCAACGCAACCTACTAATTTGGGCCTAGGATGAGGTCAATGTGTATTGTTTTGAATATGTTATTCTATACCATAAACTTTTTTCTAGAATGATAATGGTTGCTGCCAATATGACTATACAACTATCAGATATTGTTTAGATCGGAACAGCTGTCGATTCAGTCAAGCTGCCTAATATAAATTAACTCGTTTCAGTAGTATGGTCTATTGCCAACAGATTTTAATCGTGTTTTAAAATCGTTTGGCATTGACAGATATGAAGAAATAAGAATAAATAAAAACGGTCACCTTCGGTCCTTTTTCTTTGACGGTCAGCGGAGACGTACCTCGCGCCTACCTTGGTCATCTGAAAAAGCATTTTTAATCCAACCTTTCTATAGTGTGATCTTTTATTTATGTTTAAAACTGGTTAAACAATTTATTACGTCAAATTATTTATGGCTATATATATAAGGATATGGATAAGGAAATACATAAATGATAATTACAAATACGTATTAAAATACGAGTTTTCATTTAAAACCAACCAGGTACATCATTCACAACTGTCGGGGACGAGTTTAGTTAAGTTTTGGGATTTTGTTCCTGGTTTTAATGACTATTATACTAAAAGTTAATTATAATGACAATAGCACGTGACGTAAAACATATAAACTACAGGTGAACACAGGTGAACACAAGCATAAGTTATCATAACAAGTTGAAACGTGGTATCAATCGCCGACCCGAAAGAACATAGTAGACATGTAAACAACATACATTTGACTCATTTGAACGATCTTACTTAAATCGGCTGGTTAGTCCTGCTGTAAATTTGGATGATATTTGCCTTGTAACTAGAAACAACTTTGGTTTTGTTGTGATCAAAGCTCACCTTTGAAAAGTGTATGAATATAGTTTCAAACCATTTGCAATACAGTGTCAACCTTTTACTAGTTATCAGTTTCAGGGTAGAGTTTCGTAGAATATCTCGTGTCTATAGACAATTTGTGTAAAAGCTACATCTTCCATAGATTATATTGTTCTTACACATCTTATCTTAAGAATAATCATGTTTAAATTTAAATATGGAACACCTGTGGCGTAGTGGTAGAGTCGCCGTCTTGTAACTACCCTGACTGCCTAGCAGCTCATCGCGTGGGTTTAAGTCCCGTTTTGGGCGAAGGATTTAATGATGCAATGTCTCCCAGTCCTGGTTGTCTGGATTAAGCAATATTGGTGCAAGATTTCACTACAACTGAGTCGCGTCCTAGGAGGATGTTATTTCGGCGTTTATTAATAAGAGTGTTATTTAGCTAGAAGTCCAATAGGCGATATTCCAACAATCGTGCTATTGTAGAATATGGCAGGAGATACTTTAACATTTCGCAACTAATATGACTGTGGATGGTTTGTGAGTTTATATTAAGCTGTAGGTTGTAAAAGTTTATCCCAACTATATACAGTTATGAATATGTGCATTTGACATAATAAGTAACTTGCGAGTATGTATACATTTTAAGTTAAGCCTGTTCAAGTATGACATGAGTTTTCTCCATGGGAATCATGCTATAAGAGCATAATACTGTGTTCGGCATATAGTCTAGCCCGATTGGTCATACATTTTCGAACTACTGGGGCAAGCATGTGGACCAGATTGGACCTTTTTTATGTGTTTTATAACCGTGCTCTTATGTCATTTAAATCGAAATCGTATTGAATTATACAGATATATAGTACTTGATGATATGAAGTTATGTACGACAAAAGTGTTCAAAAGTCACCTTCGTTTTCTTCTTCTGTGAACTTCTTCTCCGTCGCCAATTGGTGTCGTAGAGAAGTCGCTTTGGTTGGTGTAGGGCACTTTTTTGACGTTAT
>RXXH01000221.1:0-13115 GCA_007844125.1 Sinonovacula constricta | reverse complement strand
TACATTGTACTTTTATTATATATGATTTGCATGTTTCTCAATTGAAAACGTCGATTATTGTAAATTACCCCTGCCGCTGTAACAGATATGGTGTTGTTAAACATTCCTTACGGCACCTTGACATATTTAGCAATGGTAGTTACGGCACCTTGACATATTTAGCAATGGTAGTTACGGAATCTTGACGTATTTGGCAATAGTAGTTAGGGAACCTTGACATATTCGGCAACAGTAGTTACGGCACCTCGACATATTTAGCAATGGTAGTTACGGAACCTTGACGTATTTGGCAATAGTAGTTAGGGAACCTTGACATATTCGGCAACAGTAGTTACGGCACCTCGACATATTTAGCAATGGTAGTTACGGAACCTTGACGTATTTGGCAATAGTAGTTAGGGAACCTTGACATATTCGGCAACAGTAGTTACGGCACCTCGACATATTTAGCAATGGTAGTTACGGAACCTTGACGTATTTGGCAATAGTAGTTACGGAACCTTGACATATTTGGCAATAGTAGTTACGGAACCTTGACATATTTGGCTACCTTGACATATTTGGCAATAGTAGTTACGGAACCTTGACATATTTGGCAACCTTGACATATTTGGCAATAGTAGTTACGGAACCTTGACATATTTGGCAATAGTAGTTACCATTGAACTTCTGCTGGGTACACATGATGAAATACGAGTATAACAAACAACAAATAGTAACATTAGAAACAAAAAAAGAAAATGCATGGTATTAACATAATTGCGACTTTATTAAAGAAAACATGAAATATTTGATTGTCTTTAATTAGAATACTTCGGAAACACGTCTGCTGGTCCCGATTGTTACCGACAATTCTGAAGTATGATCCGAAGATGTCACGGAATTTACCAAAGTCGTATTTTACTTGGAGCTGTGTCTGGGATGTTGTCCAAATACGGCACGACACTGGGATGGATTTGCGGTTAGTGTCGGATAAACAAGATAACTCTTGAATTATCCCGGATGTTCACGGTACAGTTGTAGTTCCGGTTGGACATTGTTTCTCTGTCTGTCCATGAAACCGAGATCCGGCTTCCTGTGAGAGGTAAGCGCTGTGATTCGCTGCCAGCGATAATAAATCGTGGACGGTTAGGCGGCGATGTCGGGGCATCTGTTGAACTAGTTATCGCAGCGGACGACACTCAGTGGTGATGGGTCCCAGAAGATTTGACGGCAATGTCGGGACTTGTATTAAACGTATGACGGCACTCAGTACTACAAAACAGTCTGCCATTCTTGAGAAGGAATTGTTGGTTGATGAGGTTACGGCCACAACAGTGGCAACTGAAGCAGTGTGGACACGCGTGCCAGTGGTACTCTCCGTGGGACAGGCCGGGGGAGTCTGCGGTAATAGTCCGCTCGCACGTGCTGCAAACCTGCACAATTGACGGCAGTAGGGGAGATAATTAGGTTTCGTGGTGCAAGAGTTATCGTCAAAATAAATGGACATGGAAGACTATCGATTTTTGTTCATTTTATCTCAGGAATTACATAAAAAAAAACGTTAAAAGGGGTAGGGTGATTATTGGTCTGCAGCATTTTACAAAAATATAATTATAGTTCCATAGTCAATCTAGTGGCTAATGTTTAGTCAACACAAAAGGATAAACCGAAAGTGGAATCCGACAGTTTGGACCAAGCCCCTTCCGCCCCTCAAACAACCAAATATATTATTATTACCTTAAAAGATCCCCTGAAAGGTTGGTAAATCGTATCCTACCCCTTATGTGAAAAGTGAAAAATAACACCGATTCGGTATTACAAACATGTATTTCATATCGAAGTCACCCTGGCAAGAATATTTGTTTAAACTTAGAAAACCACGTGACCAATTATTTTTGTAATGCTGTTATATCATCATCTCTGTAATTCGTTATGACGTCGATATCTTTTTACGTAGAGCTCCCCATAGTGCAAATTTATAGATTTTGTAGAATGACTATTTACAGCGATTTATTTAACGATGTTTTTTTTTTTTGGGTCTTAAAATCGTATTAACCAAGTCTTAAGTAAAGTTTGATGCGGGCCTAAATTACCCAAAACAGCGGGGGCTGGTGAGGTGAGAGAAATATTGCTACATGCATTTGATATAGGCAAACTGTCGGATTGCACCTTTAAATCCAATTTAAACTGGATAACTTTTAATAACAGTTTCATTGACGCCTTCAGATGGTTTAATTAATCATGTCTTATGAATAGTACTTACTATACTTCATAGCAAAGCCGATGTCGAAGGAGTGTTGTAGAATTAATTGTAACAAAATGAAATGATTACACAAAGGGAAATCGGATACGCAATACAATTTAAGGGGAAATAATTATAACCAGAGAAAATAGTTATGCGATAAGAGTTATTTCCCCTTGCTATTTGGTAATGGATTCTTCGATTAGGTCATAGCTACTTGCAAGAAGGAATAAATGTATTGCCTACAAAAAAGAGAGAGAGAAGACTTAAGTAAGAAACAGATAATACACATCCTTGGGTCATGCTTAGATGTTATTCACAACATATTTGCAAAACGAAAGAAAATAAGAAGATAGCGTTTATAAAACGAAACAAAAGCGTAAAAATCCTGTTACGTGAACTTTTTATCAAAGTCATGTACATGCTCTGAGCAAAATTGATATTGAATACTAAATATAGCAAAATGGAATATATTATATTTTGCATTAACGTTGAAACGTATAAGTGTTTTTGAACTTCAAACTTCAAAACAGAATCATAATTACTGTATAAGGTTTGGCCATTGCTTTGCTGGAATGCTTTCGAGTAAAACATCGACCTGAGAGTTTTTTTTATATGGTTTATCACAGGCAACTACAGAGCTATACAAATGTGCATGTACTGTAACACCAACTTAGACTTGATATGAACATAATGGGGAGGATGTAAATGGATTTTGTTCCTTGGCAGTACATCGGCTAAATATTAATATCTCTTTAACTGCGTGCTTCATGTGATAAGAATACTAAATATGGCAAATGCAAAAACATTTATGTTGTAATAAAATTAGTCTAAGTTTCCGGAATACGAGTTGGTTTTGGCAGTTCTAAGTATTTAAAGACAAACAACAACAATTAAAATAACTTAGTAAAGATATTGCGGCCAACGTCGTCAGTTCAGCCTTTTCACTGCAGTCAATTTAGTGCAGCTGAACCTTTACCACATGAACCAAATGTAACTAAAATAAACATTGTTAGGATTAACAAAAGTAGTATTTATAATGTCACCTAAAATAAAATAAAAAATTAAGTGAAAGAAGAAACAAATCAAGTCAAAACAAAAAAAAACAAACGGCAAATAATGCGGGCATTGAAAGGAAAAAAAATTCAAGCATATGATAAACACATAGAGCCATAACGGCAAGTGAATGAGGGCTCAATCCAGAAAGCCAACAGAACAGAACTGAACTGCACACAGTGGCACACGTGAGCAACATACCACACTAAGCAAGACCCAAGGCATCTCCTACACGGCAACGCCGTGTTTCTGAAATATCTGCAAATATGTCATCCATAATATCAACTTTAGAATAAATATCCATACTTTAGTTTCGGATGAGTAAATTACAATACGAAACTAAGAGTAAGTGTATCTTTTTACGAACTGTCGTTAGCAATTACATTGGTATAATTAGCTTCTTAGATTTTACTAGCGGATAAAGCATGCGTAATATGTAAAGACAACACAAGGTTAATATTAACTTATTGGTTCACTTTAGTTGTCCCATCATTTTGCTCGTAGAACAACTTTCGCCCATCTGACTAAAACGCACAATCTTGTCTTCAGGTAGACCCAGGCGCGTTTCTGCCATTACGCACTTTACGCACGTGCGTAACTTCCGTTCGAAAAATCGAAAATCTGAAAGTACCAAAAACACTAAGAAAGTCGATGCCAACACCGGGTTAGGCATGATATATCTTATTTCCGTAATTTCTATGTTATAAAATCTTTCTACCACACCATTAAAGTTGAAAAAGTTTTAAAATGATTAAACTTATACACGTCAGGACTTTAGTCGTTCGTATTTTACCTCGCATGTCCGCATTTTACCTGTTATTCGTTAAAAAAGAACCGAATATAGTCAAAACTATTACTACAAAGGTTATTTCCCTTGTAATTGTGCGTAACTTCAAAAACGGCCCAGATACGCGCCTGGGTAGACCTGAAACCCACCCGTTCCAACTGCTCTCTCGGATGTTTCGGATTGCTATTTATAGATTAAGCGCAGTGATATTACAGATTGGCCAATCAGAAGCCCTGTTTTATTCCACTGTAGTGATGTGATTTCTATGCACTGCAACGCAAATCAACAAATAAATCAGTGATTTTACAGCAGTATCTTGCCATTTTGACAACTCTGTGGTGTATGATATTTACTACATGTGAAAATCGCAACTGGATTCCTAGTGTTTAGCGAGTACATTTAGAATCTAGGAAGCAGGTCTCCGATTGGCTGGATGAAAGGTCACCAGAAGATGACCCGTATTGTCCGTATCAGATCTAAGCATAGCGGATCGTGTGCTTTAGTCAGATTGAACTTTATCAATACCAAGAAAGGTGACATTTCAACTTTCATATTGACACTGCAATGAGGCCTGACCATTGACAAATGCCAAGCTTGAGAGAATCCATCTTAATATGGAAATGTCAAAGCTGTTACTCACTTTGTGGTCCGCGTTTGTGTAGTTAACTTTGAAAAATTATGTTAAATAAAAAAAATGAATTTAATATCTTCTTAAATGCCCATGTATGCATGTTTAAACTCCATAAGAATTAAACTAAAGTACATGTGTAATTTTCAACCTAAATCTAATGATCAATGCGGACAAGAGACCAAAATAATTAAAACGAGCAACTGTATGAAGATATCTTGCGAAGAGACCGACTGTAGTAAGACTCACTGAAGAAGCAACCAACTGTATTTACTGACATACCTTGCTGTATAGTCTGTCGAAGCAGCGGACACAATAGGGGTTATTCTGCTGGGCGATGTACCGTTGTCCCGCCAGGGGAGTGTCGCAGTACCAGCAGCAAAAGTGGTGCACGTGCCACATCTGGTTCTCGGCCTGGGTGTACTCGCGGGCGAATATAATCTGGGGATGACAATATAACAACACGGCGCTATAGGTTTGGTAGTGCAGCTTTGTAGTCATAGGGACCAATTAAAACAATCTTAAGATATTGTAATGGTTGTTTTATCACATGTTTAAAAGGTAAGGGGAGATCCCAGATGGGTAGAATCAGTGTAACAACCTGGGTATCTTAATAATAACTAAAACAGGTCTGCCATACTGAATGTAAATGTTAAATACAAATATGTTTAACCATTTTTTTTATCAATTAAGAATGAAATATTCAAATTTACAACTCTTTTTATTTGTTGATTACACATCTCCATATAAATATAAAGGGTTTAACATCGTTTAAACCGTCTGTTCATTCTCATTAATTTTTATTTTTACCCACAATTCTCACTGAACCTCTGGCAATCAATCGGATTACGGGGATTTGATGCTGTTACCATAGCACGTGCCACTAATCACAAATCAACACCTGTTTTGATAGTATCAGTGGTTTTTATTCATCTTGATGCAGTTGTTGTTTGTATAATTTTTTGAACAACTAAAGTATGCAACATTTACATTTGTAATTAAACTCATTTATGAAATATTTGTCTGCTTAACATGTGTATAAGCATATTTTGGGTATAAAACTGAGTTAAAGAAAGTTTAATTGTCTTGTCTTATTGTGATAACAATTTTTATTGGAAATGAGTAAGGTTTAAGCATGCGTTTTTTACGATCATGCCTTACAATGTGGTACGCTTGGAGATTATCTTTCATGGCATTTATACATAACTGATCCCAACGAGTAATCTTAAAACCTTAAAACAAAAGAGCAAAAACCGGACCTGGTAGCGCAATCGGTAGAGCGTCGGCTCCAGGTACGGGAGGCCCCGGGATCGATCCCGGGCCGCGACATACCAAAGTCGTTAAAAATGGTAGTGGTATAGCTCCCTTGCTTACGCTCAAGCAAATAAGGGTAGTTCCACGACTGGTTTGCCCGGTGTCAGGATAATGTGACTGGGTGTGGTATCATGCCAGGTGTTCACGGCATGCTATACACAGTGAAGGCAGCACTATATCTGCTTCAAGTGGACACCGTCTCCAGATAACTGAAATACTGTTGTTGGGACGATAAACTCAATAAACAAACAAACAAACAAAAGAGCAAAACTTGAGAACTCCTACCTCATCACATGCGGCACACCTCGGGTAGACCTGCTCGGCATAATGTCGGCCGCAGTAGATGTCACCGTTCCTGTAGAAGTAGATGTTGTCCACCAGAAGCTCCCGGCACGTGCAACACGAGAAGCAGCCCGTGTGGAAACAGACGGAGGGACCGAGTCTCTGGGTAAACATGGCGAACGCTTTGTGCTCCATCGTCAACTCACAACGATGACATTTCTAGAAGAGCATGTTTTGAAACACAGGAAATTGGTTAATTTATTTATTTTTTTTTATTTATTTTATTAATTTTATTTATTTATTTTATTTATTTTTTTATTTTTATTTTTAAATTTATTTATTTTATTTCATTTATTTATTTTTTATTTATTTTATTTTTTTAATTATTTATTTATTTTATTTATTTATTGTTTATTTATTTGACAATGCAATGCAATGTGAATTATATTTCAATAAGACTGTATATAAAAGGTGATATCCGACAGTTTAATCTACATTTTTCTTTCCAAACAACCAAATAAGTCGTTGGTACCTGAAAAGATCTTGCAAAATGCTGTTCATTGATGCCGAAGATATGTGTGAACAGTCAAGGATATGCAAACAGGTGTTTCCTATCCAAGCCACGCTGCAGAGATAGCTATTTGAAACTTAGAGAAACCACGTGACCTCTTACTTTTATATAGTCATCCGGTTTATCCGCTCTGACGTTGATATCTTTACTTTTAGCAGAGACCACTTTTGCGCTTTTTAAAGAGTTGGAAAGCCTGAGCATTTAGAGATTTTCTTTCGCGATAAGTACAGTCTAAGACCGGACCTGGTAGCGCCATCGGTAGAGCATCGGCTCCAGGTACGGGAGGCCCCGGGGTCGGTCCCGGGCCGCGACATACCAAAGTCGTTAAAAATGGTAGTTGTATAGCTCCCTTGCTAACGACCAAGCAAATATAAGGGTAGTTCCACGACTGGTTGGCCCGGTGTAAGTATAATGTGACTGGGTGTGGTATCATGCCAGGTGTTCACGGCATGCTATACACAGTGAAGGCAGCACTATATCTGCTTCAAGTAGACAACGTCTCCAGGTAACTGATACACTGTTGGTGGGACGATAAACCCAATAAACAAACAGTCTAAGAATAAAGTAAGTGTTCAAAATCGTCTTTAAAATGTTTACAGTATGAGTTTATGCAAAAAGTATGACCAAATTTCCCAAAGCAGGGGTAAAATATTAGTATGTGTGTTTAACTGTCGGATACCACCTTTAAATCAACCGGCCGCAATAGCTCAGGTGGTAGAGCGTCGGCTTGCGGATCGGGAGGTCGTGGGTTCGAACCCCGGCCGGGTCAAACCAAAGACTTTAAAGTTGGTAGTAGTGGCTTCCCTCCTAACGCTCGGGGCTAAGGGGACAGCATTACGCCTGACTCGTCGGTGTCAGTATGATGGACCGGTCGGGATCAGTCCCTAGGCACCTGATAAGTGCCCCTGTGCTATAATGATAGAAATGTCGCTGCACAGTATCGGCAAAAATGCCGGCTAATCCCAATCACATCCCTTTAAATCATACAGTTAACTTTAGTTGATATGCACGTTTCGAGATCACAATTAAAAAGCTGTTCTTAAGCTGGTTTACATTCTAACCAGATATTGCTGGACTTGTACCTGGATCAGAAACATATGATACAGTTTACTTACAACTCCTTTTTCGGAAACTGAACCAACGTTTCCAATGCCGACTGCTTTGTGTTTCCGCTTTTCAGCAAATTTCTGGAATTTCTGAAGCTCTTTCTCTGACAGGCTATCACAGAATTTGGAGTGAAGGTCATGTAGCGGAAGTTGACGTTGCAGTTGGCGCCTGCGCAGTTGAGCAGCAAACAGCTGTTTGTCCTTAGGCAGCATGGCGATGTAGGATTGGGACCGCTGTGAAAAGGGTTCGAGGGAAAATGTATTTAACTATATAAATCCGTTTGGGATTTGATGATAGACAGGGAAGATATTATTTATTTCTACAACCATACTTTGGTTCAACGGGGGACTATTCAAACTTTTTTGTTATTTTATAGGAGAAGGTAAACTCTTTGTATTTTTCCGGAAGTAGAATTAAACAAGAGGGCCATGATGGCCCTTAATCGCTCACCTGATGACACAGGCTTTACGTAGGCTCAAATCTGGCATTAAGTAATTAAGAGTTATTTACTTTAGAAATCTTTGGTGAAGATTGGACCATTAGTGTGGCCACAGGGTTGATAACATTTTCTAGAATTTTACCAAGTAACCTACTGAATCTACATGACTCACTTCAAAACATATGTAAGATTTCATACTGGCAAACATGATGGTCAAGTTTGGTGAAGACTGGGCCATCAATGTAGCCTCTTAAGTGTTTTCACAAGCTTTTTCTAAGATTTGACCTAGTGACCTACTTTTTGACCCCACGTGACCCAGTTACGAACTCATCCAATATTTCATGCAGACAAACATTCTGACCAAGTTTGGTGAAGATTGGGCTATAAATGCGGCCTCTAGTGTGTTCACAAGCTTTTTCTAAGATTTGACCTAGTGACCTACTTTTTGATCCCACGTGACCCAGTTACGAACTCATCCAAGATTTCATGCAGACAAACATTCTGACCAAGTTTGGTGAAGATTGGGATATAAATGCGGCCTCTAGTGTGTTCACAAGCTTTTTCTAAGATTTGACCTAGTGACCTACTTTTTGACCCCACGTGACCCAGTTACGAACTCATCCAAGATTTTATGCAGACAAACATTCTGACCAAGTTTGGTGAAGATTGGGCTATAAATGTGGTCTCTAGTGTGTTCACAAGTTTTTCCTAAAATTTGACCTCGTGACCTACTTTTTGACCCCAGGTGACCCAATAATGAACTCATCCAAGATTTCATGCAGACAAACATTCTGACCAAGTTTGATGAAGATTGGATAAAAATTGTGGCCTCTAGTGTGTTCACAAGGTAAATGTTGACGACGAACGACGAACGACGGACGACGGACGCCGGACGAAGCGGTATCACAAAAGCTCCCCTTGAGCACGTTGTGCTCAGGTGAGCTAAAAATCCGTTCTATAACAGCGTTTCCTTGCACTTGTTTATAAGAGTTATTTGACCTTTGTTAAGTAGATGTATTTATATTGCAAATGTTTGTAGAATTTTTGTCTCTGAATAAAGGCTAGAACAGTCTTGCGTTGATCTATCAATATAATATTTACAGAAAAGAATGCAGAATGTGTATATAATTGACATTAAAAAAGACGACGTTTTTAATTTTTTGATATCATGTATTTAGTGCATGGGCGTGCCTGGGCTTACGCACTTACGCACGTGCGTACAGTTGCTTCCAAAAATTTCGCACCCACCTTTTTCCAGTATGTATACAGTCTTGATTTACTAGTATTACTCGTAACGCAAATAAATTTAGTTATGTTGACATTGTGTTAATTTCTAATAAGTCTGTCCATAATATACCATGAAAAGTTAAATAGACAAGTGAAAAAGATTATCTTTTCCATTACAAACGATAGTTATAGGCAAATTTTGCGTGTTTAAAACACCCAGAATGCATTAACGGCTCCCGGACCCCCATAGAAATAGTGCGTATACTCAAATATCGCCAAGGCACGTCCCTGCAGTGTAGTATTGGCAGGGCATCTAAAAAGACTGTGACATCGAACAAGTGCCATTTATTTCACAGTGTACAACAAGGGGAGCCAATCTTAATAGTAATTTAATCAGAAGTAATTTCTCAGACATGAGTAAAACAAAACTCATGAAGTGGGATTACTTGATGATGAAAAAATGCTAATAATGCTAATTGCTGCTGCTACGTCTGCTGCTGCTGTTGATGATGATGACGATAGTTGTGAAGGTTATTTGATAACTATCATATCACTATGACAATGAGCGACATTTCAGAACTACCCATTGCATTCTGTCTATATCTTTGTTAAGGCGCGCTGGGTCATGCTAATCACTGAACTTCGACCAGTTATTCTGCAAGTTGCTCTTATTGCCAAACCATCTGACATTCCAATATGTATTAACATTCCAAAATATTATCCAAGCTTGTAAGTTACCCCAGACAAGACTAGTCTGCTGGGAGAGTCTGCGTTTAACATTAGGTTTAGAGGTTACTGTAATCTCAAAATGGACCAGAAACATCGCCGAGAAAATACTGCGGCGAATTTTCTCACTTTTAAAACTATTCTTTGGTAATGGCAACTGAGCTCAAATTCTACAAATAAAATTGAAAAATGTCTTTTTTTTAAAAAAAATAAAAATGATACATGTAATATAAGCAAACTAAATCCACAACCAGACAAAACACCAAAAGAACCCTATTGTTTCTAGTGTGTTGCATATTAGATAGAAAATATGGTTAACGGAAAAGAAATATATTTGTGTTTTTTTCTGTGTGTTTATTTAGGGATTTTGAATTTTCTATTTTTTCTTTACAAGAGTGCATTTTAAAAGTATTTAAGTACATATGTCACGTTTTTTCTCCGATTTGTTTGTATGAAATTTATATGCAAGCGTCGTTTGAACTAAAACATTCAAGATTCCGTCAGTGGCCTTTTTAAGTAACTTCTCATCCAGCAAATAGTATGTTTACTATCTTGGACTATTATGGACATCTGAAGGCACCAATTATTTTTTTTATTTTTTACATCTTGCCAACGCAATAACTGTTATAATGGCGACGTACAGTTAATTATTGGCGGAGGAAAATCGACATAATTGCCTGGGTAGTAGCAAGTCTGCTGCAAGACCTCCTCGCATGAAAGTTTCGACTCTACTGGGACCCTAAGGCGAAGTGCATAAGACGCCAGTTAATGTATTCTTAATTGACTAATTACTTTCGCATTAACATGATAACTTACTAAATTTTCGGCAATTATTCTGTGTATGACGATATCGTTCTCCGGCGTGACAATTTCTGACTGGACCACCGGGTCATCTATATTTAGCTTATGCAGTCGGGACGTCACTTCCGCTGCGCTGTCATGATGACTGTCAAAGAGATACGTCACCGGATGCTTGGTGCCGTCATCTTCATCCGTCAGGTCGTGATCTTCCGGGCCACAACGGCAATGCTTGCAAATCTTCCTGAAATAACCAAGACAAATAGCTCATATCCCATTCTAAACATTTTAAACGGCTCCAGGTACGGGAGGCCCCGGGTTCGATCCCGGGCCGCGACATACCAAAGTCGTTAAAAAATGGTAGTGGTATAGCTCCCTTGCTAACGCTCAAGCAAATATAAGGGTAGTTTCACGACTGGTTGGCCCGGTGTCAGGATAATGTGACTGGGTGTGGTATCATGCCAGATGTTCATGGCATGCTATACACAGTGAATGCAGAACTATATCTGCTTCAAGTGAACACCGTCTCCAGATAATTGAAATACTGTTGGTGGGACGACAAACCCAATAAACAACAAACATTTTAAAACATATTTCTAAAGACTCAGATGGGAAATAGTGCAAATCCGACTCCCGATCAGGATCTTCACTATTTATCTAATCTTGCTAAATGTGTGATAAACGTGTCTTTATCAGGTTAATTATTAACGTCTGCTATCTCTTTCGTACCATTATGAAATGTTATCATTTCATTCAAATAGTGTACGTGTTTTATAAGAGCCAATTAAAACACAAATCTCAATAAATGTATCTAATTAAAACTGTCATAGGCCTACACGTTGCTCTGATTGAATATAATCATGAGAGAGAATATTTTAAAGTTTATTGTCGTAAGATTCAATAATTTTGGTGAAAAACTAACGAAATATATATATATATATATATATATATATATATATATATATATATATATATATTAGTATAACCTGAAAACCCTAGCCCAGTATCAGCTAACTGGTGACATTAGCTGAGGGTATTTCGGTCAAATACAATACTATCACATGGCTGTCAGGTTAATAATGGATATTGTCGACACTGAACAGGAATATTATCCTGGTTTGTGCCTTGGCGTGTAAAGCATCCATACCTCCAATAGTGAAGATCCAGTCCCGGACACCTGTCTCCACATTTGAGACATCTCGGCTTGGAAATCTTCATATCTCCTGGTCCCTGAATACATTCAATGATGATATAAGTACGCCATTTTCTGATAAAATCTGACATTACACGATAAATCCCAGAATAACGTTTATACATGGAACATAATAACAAAATAATCCTGAGACATATAAGTACCAGTAACACAGTCTAAAATGTATATTATTATTCCCTGTCAATATATTTCATTTTTTTCTGATGACCGTTTATAAAATGGGACTGCATATTCGAATGTATTAAATAATGTGAGTGGAAATGACTTTTTTTCATCAAAGTATGTGGGTTTATAATGGTACCACTTTGTCCAATAGACAATGAATGTTGTGTATTTTATGTCGATATTATCTTGTTCCGACTTCTGTAAGATAACGAGTGTAGACAGCGGCCTTGGCCGATCACCCCGGGTGATTGCAACATATGTTCGGCTGTAATGGCTGTAGTTGAACAGAAGGCTGCTATCAGACACGCCAGATAACTGCTGGCAACCTTTCCAGTCTGCTCCTCCTCCTCCGCAGACGAGATAGTATGAGCGACATTGTGTTTGATTTCAGGAATAGAAAGAACAATGAGTTTTATTGGAGGAGTTGAATCACTGGACAACCATAGGCTGGCTCAGGACGCCAAGAAACGTTAAAGTAGAGAAAATAGTTAAAAAGTAATTTACATAAACCTATGTCCTCAATCGTTAAATAGACGCTATAAGCATGAACGCCCGAGATAATAAACTTAAAGCATTAT
>RXXH01000198.1:0-11031 GCA_007844125.1 Sinonovacula constricta | reverse complement strand
TATCCACCTTGGTGGTATCTGGTGGAGGGATATACAGAATTTCACCTTTTATTTGTAGTATAACACTTTATATTTATATTTTTCTGTTTTGTTACATTTACATATACAATGGTTTCTGATTTGAATAACAGACAAACATTATCTTTGTTGATAGGACAATGTCAAAACCACTGACATTTGATTAGTAATTTGTTCCTATTTATTTATTTATATAAAGTAGAGTGGAATAGTCCAGTGTTAGGATGCACAACTCCATAGCATGGGGTCCATGGTTTGAACCCTGGTCAATCCATCGCTTACTTCCTTGAGCAAAAAATTAACCTCAAATTGTTCCACTCCACCCAGATGTAAAAATGGGTACCTGCGAGTGGTTGTTCCCAGTGTCATGTGTCTGCTGCTATACTACAGGATCGACATATACACCCACTGACCAGGTAAACTGTAATGTCTGCTGAACGAGCAGTAGCTTGAAAGTAGACTGTAACTTGATATTACCTATATAAGACATAAAGTTGGACATCTTTTGCCCAATGACAAAGTCCAAACAGGACAAACTTAATATGTCTGACAATGAAAGAAAAAGTTCAGAGTATCATGGCATCACATTAGAAAAGCTCAAGGGAAGAGATCAGATTGCTCTACGTTATTATTATTATTGGTTATTATTATTGCATATATTAACTATTATTATTGTTAAATTAATTATTGTTATTAATATTTTATCATGATCAGTGCAACAATTTATCATTCTCTGCTAGCAGTAGAAAGCCCTACTGCCCACTGACAAGCAACAACAATCACATTCTCTCCCTTAAAGGTGCTCTTACTTACTTACTGGGCTGTTTGTAACACACAATCACATTCTCTCCCTTAAAGGTGCTAGCCAACAGTTTGCCTATATCAAATACATGTAACATTTTTGTCACTGTTTTGGGGGAATTAAGGCATAATTTCTGCATAAACTAATACTTTAGTCTAAGTAAAAATGATGTTTGAACACTACCTATATTGCTAGACTGTACATTACGATTGTGACCAAAATCACTCTAAATGTGCATTCTTTCCAAATCCATAAATAAGACAATAGTGATCTTGGCTTAAAAAATGACACCAGAGCTGACTACCCAGACAACAACAACAATTCCTCAAAAGTAGGTTGTCACATAGTTTTTTAAAAAAAACTAGCTCTCTGCAGCATGGTTCGATAGGAAATACCTGTATCCAATGATGAGAGGGAATTTACTGTCACAAAACATTTTAAAATCAACTTAATTCTTCCACAAACTTCCACAACATTCTGCTTTATGATAAACTCACAATCACTCCTTAATCCTATGTACATGTACCTTTATGATTGTAGGTCTTGCACTGGGTGCAAATGTAACAAGAAAAATGTATGGGCAGTTGAACCTTCACTAACAGGTTGAATACTCTACAGACATCTCCCTTACACTCTTTCCCCATACACAGGTTATACATTTGCAAGCAGATCTTATACAATGATAACTTCAGTTGAGGAACAAGTTAAAGAAATAAAAACATTTAAAGCCACATTTTTGTATAATATTCATGGACTGATCCTACAGTTTATGAATTTAAAATAAAATAGCTGTTAACACATACATGTATAATATCACAACTGTTCATTTTTGGGGAAGGTATTACAGAACAATACACTTTTGTTGATATTTTTAACAACTATATACAAACATACTTAGGCATAGCTTGAAATTTAGCAGCAAATAGTACGAAGTAGCTGATCTAGATCTACATTATTTGACCAAGCCTGATTGTTTGTTGTGTGTTGTTTTTTGTTACCTCGCACCAACACAATTCGGTCATATTAGCAACATCCAGATAATTGTTTGCTGAGGAAGACCCCGGACAAGGTATTTTATTGTATTTATACATAATTTTATAAATATACATGTCCTTAAGGTTAAGGAAAACTGAGTTAACCAAACAGTGACTTCTGGAAACGTTTTGCTTAAAGTAAATAATTGTATGTTTTTTAAATGGGCATAATATACATATTATCAAGTTAATTATGTTACATTTTTGAAATTCTGTTAAGCAAGTAACTATTTTCAACATAAATTGTATAATTAAAGATCTTTTTTAACTTCAGCCTATTTAACATAAATAAAGAGGTTTTACAAAATATTTGAATAATTTCAACAAACTACAACAAACAAACTACCGAGTAAACCTTAGGAATATACGGATTAAGCCTTTTACAAAAAATACATGAAATTAAGTACATTAAACAAACAAATAATACAATATTGACTACAACAAAAGTAAAGTTTGAATGCAAAATTGATATAACGCGTTTCAAAATATCTACGTTAACTGAACAGGACTCCGGATAACGATTAATTTAAATATTGTTAACGGGCTGACCATCCTAGCATCTATTAGAATAACTAATCAACCAATTAATCAACCAAACAATCAATCAAAACAATACCGCAAGCTGACGGAAGAGAAATAGAATACAATTAGTTGCAGATATTTTGCAAACAGGGTACACAACTTGAACGAAAAATAGGTTCAGGCTAATTTTTTTCACTGAGTAGTTCCCCTTATACATGTAGTTTAGCAGATTGCTGCCGGAATGCTTCAAAATTGTGATGCAAGCATAAAGTTTTACGCACATACTTGGGGTCTCACTCTTTCCAGAAATGGCACTGACTATTCAAATGTCCAATTCTTAGATGTCAATCTTTTTTCAAGTTTGTTGTCAACTGCACAGAAAATACTTCCTTAATGGCTTATGATTTGATACAAGTCACGCCATAAAGGTTGTTAACCAGTTTGTGTTAACATATAACAATGCAAGCCAAATGTAAGAAAAGTAAGAACAAATCAGTGATGAGCCATCATGGTTAATAAAAAGCGAAAAGTATTATTACTTTTAGAAATACTACACAAAATTCTTGAAATAAAATTAAATTTTTGAATCAAGGAAAAATGACCAGAGAAGTGTAAATGGTTGTAGTATGCTGTTTTGTGTAGCTGTACTTGTGGAACCGAAGTTTAATGATCATCAAAGAAAAAAATACACGTAGCAATCCTTATAGGATGAATGAAATTAATTAAATGCGTTATGATATTTTTTACGACAGCCACACAGCACAGGTAACATTGTTATAATCATGAATAAGAAAATATGACAAAGTCCTATGAGCATTGTCAAAAATTTGAAGAAAAAGAACACGTCAAATGTATTCACATGCAAGCTAACGTAAAAGTAAGAACAAATCTGTGAAGAGTCATTAAACAAAAAAGCAAACCCAACGGCATAGCTTTGCGGAGAAGAACTAAACAAACTGTTAATAAGCCAAGTATTCAAATTATTCAACATGTTTACGAGAGGCCCCGGGTTCGATCCCGGGCCGCGACACACCAAAGTCGTAAAAAGGTAGTGGTATAGCTCCCTTGCTAACGCTCAAGCAAATATAAGGGTAGTTCCACGACTGGTTGGCCCGGTGTCAGGATAATGTGACCGGGTGTGGTATCATGCCAGGTGTTCACGGCATGCTACATGTATACACAGTGAAGGCAGCACTCTATCTGCTTCAAGTGGACACCGTCTCCAGATAACTGAAATACTGTTGGTGGGACGATAAACCCAATAAACAAACAAACAAACAAACAAACATGTTTACATATTTACATTCATGACGAAAGTAGCTGAAAAATCCGAAAGTGACGAAATCACATTGGTTAGATATGTAAAGACAGAAATATGGAGCTAGAGGAGGTCATTTTATAAAAATAATAATTATATTCTTGTTGTTGTTGTTGTTGATGTTGATGTTGTGTGTGTTCTTCTTCTTTTTCTTCTTCTTCTTCTTATTTGGGAACTAAATCATACGTACAAAAACGTATTCGTTTCCACTGTATTGACTTATCTAATGATAGTTGCGTCTAGACACTCAATGACCAATGGATGAAGTAATTGATATACTGTCTACTATGTATACACATCTATCATCAATCAAACAGATGATACACGTCTTTGTCCGTTACCATTTATCACTTCCCATGATGGGCAACGTTGCACTTCTTTCCTATTTTTCTTTAGTCCAGTATCGTTAATTCGAAAAAGCTTAAACTTATAAATATACGGTTTTAGGTTATTTGACGTCACTCATATTCATTTTACCATTGTCAACTCTGTATATAAATCATTGTAAAGTATTTTAATAATAATTTGGGTAGTACCATTACTTCAAAACAAAATACACGCTTAATAGTGAATTAACTGTTGCTTGTATAAACTGTTAATGCAAAGTCACTTTTCAAAATCTATATTTCTATTGAATATTAAATGTACTTAATAAACATACTGCGCTAAAATATATTTGCCAAATAAACCGGCCAAACTCTACAAATAGTGAATATTTAAAGTCTTTATTAAGGGTAAACACAAAGAAGGGATGGGATAGGATTTGCCGGCATTTTTGCCGATACTGTGCAGCGACATTTCTATCATTATAGCACAGGGGCATTAATGAGGTGCCCAGGGACTGAACCCGGCCGGTCCATTATACTGACACCGACGAGTCAGGCGTAATGCAGTCCCCTTAGCCCCGAGCGTTAGGTGGGAAGCCACTACTACCACCTTTAAAGTCTTTGGTTTAACCCGGACGGTGTTTGAACCCGCGACCTCCCAATTCGCAAGCCGACGATAAAGGTAGTTACTCCTTGACAATACATGTAACTGTTTTTGTTGCGATGTACTGGTCTATAACGAATGTGGTTATACATAAAAGTATCATTAAACCCTGGGTTACCTATTTATGATCGTATATCTATATCGATATAAATATTTTTTCCATGCATGGTGGGCATAGGCTAAGAATTATTACGTTATTTTACACACAATATCAATTACTGATGCAGACCTCAACCATTGTTTGCCATTCTCTACAGTGATATTGATGATCGTATTATTTCTTGTTGACCCATGCTGTCAGCTTCCGATGACTTAAGGAAAAAATCCAGCCACAGTCATTTGCGTCAGTTCTAGTTTGTCTTTTATTAATTTCAAATTGTTACTGGTCTCCCAATTGGGGATAAAATGGAGTCAAACTTATCATCCCGTTGATGGTCATTAATTAAACACTACGGTAATTCTTTTGGAAGGTAATGAAGTCAAGCTTATCGTCTAATAGAAGTAATTCTTCAAACGTAATACACACGTAAAGTTTCATTAGTTTGTATTGTTTTGATGCAGTCCCGACAAATGTGGGTCTAATCCGTTGTTTTAATTAACTTCGTATTGACGCTGGCGTCAAAATGAAGATTTATGCAGTTAAACGTGACAATCCTCAGACCGTCACTAATGATGTGTTGTCACAGTAAAAGATGGTATCTAACAGTTTGGACCGAAAATTTATTTTCATTAATCATCTTAATAATTATTGTTTCCTGAACAGATATCGCAAAATGCTATTTTAATGATGTCTTAAACCTGCCTGAAAAGTTAACCACGACGCCACAATCGTTGTTACAAACATGCATTTCCTATTTAAGCCACGCAGCACAGTTAGCTATTTTTAAACTAGATGTACGATAACCACGTGACCACTCATATTTTAGTTCATCCACATCATCCGCTGTTTATTCAATTACCAAATTTTGCCGTATTCGTCATGAAATTGTCGTAAGCATATAGGGTTATATTTACTTGATATTATTTGGTCTTTGAAAAACAGAAAGTCTTTTTGCAAGGAGACGGACGCTCTTACTATTTTTATGTTAAAGTTTTGTCTAATAAGGGAGAGAGAGAGAGAGAGAGAGAGAGAGAGAGAGAGAGAGAGAGAGAGAGAGAGAGAGAGAGAGAGAGGGGGAGAGAGAGCGAGAGAGAGAAGAGAGAGAGAGAGAGGAAGAGAGAGTCAGCAGGCCTTAAAATGCTATCACACTGACATTCATTTGCAATACATTTGATCTATTTTCTAACCATTTAATATATTTATAGTATCGCATGTTTTATCTCATAGACGTGAACAATGTAACTTTAACTAGAGGAACTGATAAGAAATAAACATTTTAGTACATTTTTTGGGATAGGCGACCACGATTTTTCGGTGTAGCTAAATACTTTGACACAATGCTGGACGATTTTGCTATTCTATCAATGGGTTCTATAACTGCGACTAACATTTTCTATTTAAAGAGAAAGAAAACATTCCTCACTCATAAACTGGATTTTCAGTGTCTGGCTTTCGTTTCCTTCGCCTTACATCTTATGGTAATTTGCAAGGCCATTTAGAATTTGTATAATCGAACATAATCTGCAGGATTACCAGTACGTGAATTCTGTCTTGTTTCTTTCAACACAATGACCAAACATTCAGTGAGATGAAAAGTGCATTGTAATTAGCATTTGCTTGCAAAACATATCTATTTAACCCACTAATGAACTCACGAAAACGATAAGTCCAGTGTAACGATGGGACAGTATCAAATAATTTTATTTGTATTCTGGTGTTGTCTACGGTGGCACAGAGGTGACATGCACTACTCTTCTTTTATCTCGTTCCCACGAGATACTAACTCGAGGGAACGAGATACGTAAGTCGTGGGAACGAGATAATAAGTCGTGGGAACGAGTTAGGTAAGTCGTGGGAACGAGTTAGGTAAGTCGTGGGAACGAGATAGTAACTCGAGGGAACAAGATACTGACTCGAGGGAACGAGATACGTAAGTCGTGGGAACGAGATAGTTAGCCAGTCAAAATTCTTGTTTTATTCATGAATGCATGATTCCGTTCAATGATGGCCGATGTCAGAGAAAGACTTATTAACTTTTATTTTGAAACTGGGTGAACATATGCAGAAATTCGATTTGTATTGAAAGAAAGGCATGATATAATGCTATCTGTCAGACAGTTGCATTTACACACTTATAGTCATTTACATTAATCGGTATTAAAAGATCTAAGTAAGAAGTAACTTGGTGTATGACAAAGGCATTAATGTAACAAACATTCTGATTGGCTGACTAACTTGTTTCCCCTTAAAAGTGCGTAAAAGGTGGTATTCGACAATTTGAACCAACATTTTGTTCTAAAAATTAAAAATAATTATTGTTTCCTGAAAAGATCCCTCAAAATGATGTTCCCTGATGTTCTACATGTATGCGAACAGTAAAGCAGAACACGTTATTCATGGGAAACACATATTACCTATCTGAGCCACGCTGCACAGTTTGTTATTTTCAACTTACAAATCCACGTGACAACTTTTTTTTGTAATCCAAAGCGCTGACGTTGATATCTCTTTTTTAAAAAAATACTCATCATGCTTATCTATAAATCAGGATATACAGTTAGTATTTAATAACAGTAAAATTCAGTTCAGTTCGCCATGCTGCAGTGGTATAGTATAGGCTTATGGAACAGAATCGATTCTCGGAGCAGAAATGTTTTTGCATGGGATTTTTTAGACTAATTACATTTTTAAAAAGCAGTAAATTTGTTTATATTTATTTCTAAGAAAATATGTTTTATCAATAAAAGAAAAAACATCACTTTAGCAAGCATTTATCAATGTTGGTAGCTCTAACATAACATGATACACAAAATCACGCCCCACCCCTAACCAAAAATCCTGGATCCGCCTCTGTGGGTGTATATGTAACATATGATACAAGAAGCACACATATGTTCCACTGTTATTTCTAGTTCAATTTATCTTTTGAACAAGCATTTTGATTGGCTAACTATCTCGTTCCCACGACTTACGTATCTCGTTCCCTCGAGTTAGTATCTCGTTCCCTCAAGTTACTATCTCGTTCCCTCGAGTTAGTATCTCGTTCCCTCGACTTAGTATCTCGTTCCATCGAGTTAGTATCTCGTTCCCTCGACTTAGTATCTCGTTCCCACGACTTAAGTTTCTCGTTCCCTCGAGTTAGTATCTCGTTCCCTCGAGTTACTATCTCGTTCCCTCGAGTTAGTATCTCGTTCCCACGACTTAACTAACTCGTTCCCACAACTTATTATCTCGCTCCCTCGAGTTAGTATCTCGTTCCCTCGACTTAGTATCTCGTTCCCACGACTTAGTATCTCGTGGGAACGAGATAAAAAAAAAAAGAGTAGTGCATGTCACCTCTGTGCCACCGTAGTTGTCCGATATCGAACATTGTTATCTTTACGATAGTAAAATTTTCAAAAACAACATGGAAATGGTAAAAAAAAAACACCGACCGTCTCATAATCTGGAAAAGATTCAATTTATCGTCAAACCCCTTTTTAATTATGCAATTCAACAATTAAAAAGTTACCGCATGTTCACATCGTTTTAAGCGGTCACAAGCTAATTAAAACAACAAAACAACATCAACAAAAAAACACAAAACTGTACATATTTCCAGCGCTGGTTAAAATAACAATCATACTCCTGGGAAATTAATATTTACAATGGATTTCCTAGAACGTGAGTAAAATTAATTTTGAAAGAAAACCCCCAACAAATAGATGAACCTTTTTGTACTTTTTTAGAATGGATAAAGATAAGATTTAGAAGATAAAGCACACCAATAACTACATAATCATATTGCTAGCAAATCAGTTTCTTTAAACAAAATTATGTCTATTAAACCAAACATAATAAAACGAAGGTAATTAAACTTGTCGCGGAATATTTAAGAGAGCTTAACGAGGGATATTAAATCTTACTGGATTTAAGCACAGTTAAATTAAATTAAACTTCTTTTCCGAGATGGGAAGTTCGATTTAAAAAAAAACAACACTACTTAACAGACTATAATATGTGAGGGATTATCAATGGTACCTATATTTAAAAATGGTTGTTGCCAACTGCTTTTCTAAGACATACATATAATAATATACCGAAACAAATGACGTCAAAATACTGACGTCAGCAAATATAGACCTGCATCAATTTTGTAACTCAGAAAATTGATCTTATTCGCTCACTTGTATTAACCATTGTCATTTACTTTGTGTGTGTGTGTGCGTGCGTTCGTGCGCGCGTGTGTGTGTATGAGTGAGTGTGTGTGTCTGTCTCTGTGTGTGTGAGAGTGTGTGTTGAGACGTGAAGTGCATACAATTACTACATATGATATGATCAGCAGGACACGTAGAACGATGTACTCTGACGACACAGCCAGCCCGGTATGACTATCGGCTGCTTTTACGAGCATGTGTATGATTGTGCGGTGGATCAGTTTGCATCATAAACTATTTAGGACAATGCCCTTGAGTGATCCATGACATTGCAGTGCCAGCTTTGTCAAACAAGAAATTAAAGTGTTGAGATTGTATACAAAAATATAACTGATTTTATTACGATCAATTGCTTAACAGAAAGTAAAAAAAGCCAGCAACACGTTTTGAAACACTATATATTTTATCAAACGATACAAAGTATTACAATATCTTTATTTAACACGCAGCAACAAACAATAAATAATGTATATAAAATTAAAATGAAGCTGATCCAAGTCTTAATTGAATGGTTAAAAAACTTGATGAAATTCTGAATTCCATTTTAAACCCAAAATATTGTCGGAAGATGGTGGTATTTGCACTATAAATCAAAACAATACACTAGATTTTAGCATGGTAGCCAAAGGTATAGTCCCACTCTGTTGTAATTTTATAACAGATGGTACAATCACGGCTGTTGTTTTTTTTTTCTGACGGTCTAAACAGGTCTTTTACGTAAATAAAACAACAAAACTGCCCCATTTATATTAGCTAAGAGCATTCGAGAGTGTACAGGTTGAATATATAATCATCCATTAAAATATTCCAGGGGTTAATACGAGCTTCTACAAATCGCGTGACAATCTATCAACTAGTGACGTAGCAATGACGTAGCAGTGCCATCAAATCAATCGTACCTACTCGGCGATCTCCGGCAAGCTTCGGAGATAATGCGTAGAGGACGGAATTACCCGAGGAGTTCCGAGTGCCATCAAATGTGACCGGAGCAGGGTAGCGATCGATGCGAGACCACATTATTCAATTCTACCTAAAGAACATTATTAACGAAGCACTTGGTGACTGTTTTGGGATTAGGACTTTATTCATTATGCGAGAAATTTGATTGTTTAAACATGTCTGTTTCAAATAAATATAATGAATAAGACATATATAATTCAGAATATTTAATAATTTTCGTGACATCTTATGTGTATACAAATGAATGAAATGTCCATAATTTGCACTAGTTGACTGCTCATCCATAACACATAATAAAAAAAAACAATGACATTGTGTATACATAAAGGACGTTTGAGTCCCTTTATGTACATGTACTGTCAAGGGGTTTCTTTGTCGACTAGACAGAAACAGTCTTTTGAGTATTCAAAACTTTATTTCAATTTATAAGCTTTAAAAACAACAGACGACATCGTTCGGTTCTTAGATAAAAGTTAAATGTTAGCAACAAAATAACATAATTGCGAAACCCAATATGAAAAAATACGTAGATGTAATGTTAAAATTACAGCACAGCTATGTTTGCAGATGTAACTTCGACTGATAAGACCAACTGTTTTCGATCGGTCGAAAAGGCTATTGTTCTTGGGGAGCTCAGTGCTTGGTTATCCGAATAATACCTTTTTTCCAAGTACATGTAGTAAAACGATAAATTGAAGCCCAAAATGGCCAACAGCTGTCATGTATAAAGTTAAACAAACGTTTAACACTTAAATTAAAATCATATTATATAATAAATTGTTCACACTGAATCTCTTTTAGTTACTGTCTATTTCATATTCATACTGGCAATGACATAGGCATTTCGATTAAAAGTCAGAAGAAATAACATGATGCATTTTTGTGATGTAACAACATTATAACTTGTCAAAACCCTAAAAATATAATTGTTGTATGACGCAATTTTACACTCCCAGAAGTGTCCTCTGATCATAATTGATAAAAGTGCCGAAGTGAAACTAACAAACATAGGAACAAATATTGTTAGCAGAATTTATTAACAAGCGGATATGAGATTTCGATCTGTAACTATCATCCATTATTCGGATCTT
>RXXH01000327.1:0-43827 GCA_007844125.1 Sinonovacula constricta | reverse complement strand
TCGCGTTGTCATCTTTGTTTGGCATCTGTTAAAACTCGGAACACTTCTTCTTTGAGATTCGGGAAGTAGTCGATATAGTTATTAATGATATCCAGAACAAATAGTTTCATTTGAGAATATGGCAGATTGGAACCGACTACCTACAAACATGAAAGGGATAAATTCGTAAATTATCCGAGTTATTCCGAATGAGATTTTAAGCTTTATGTCAACCGATTAAAATTGCCAATTGGCATGATGGCGAAGAAACCATTGACGTATCAGACGGCGTGGCTATATGTATAATAAGATAACTGACATAAAAAATAGTTAAAGTGTTATTTCAGTTCACCGTGGTTAATATTTATTGTTTGAAAATGGTGTGCTTGTTACATTTTGTGATTAAAAGTTCTACGTTTATATTCTTATTTTAAACGTTTATAAAGATGCGCACTGCTTTGCTTGCAATGATTAAAACCTGATTTGCCCATAAACTGTTGGATAATGGAATGTATATGAACATTTTTAGGAACACATCGTTATTCAATGTGAACAACTTAATGTTGTGCTATGTTTGAATATAGTGAACAATATATTTCCGATCCAATAAGCGTAAGTAGTACTTTTAACACTTACTGGGAATGATTTGAATTCCATGATAGAATTTGCTGATAAAAGGTTTATTATATTACAATAATAGTGCAATTAGTCCAGTAAATCACTCATTAGAGACAATAATAAGCCCCTATCAAAAAAGGAAATCATATTTGTACGATGATATTGTACTTTACACGTTCATCCACATCTGTATTTATGCCTAAATAAACACAATCGTTCAAGAGATTCAATTGAAACTTTACATAAAGATGACATTGTACGAATAACCTCTTAGTGTATACATTAAGACATGGCATAAGATATGCTTACAGAAAAAATGACCTAACGACTTTCTGTTTTATTGGCCATGTGCATAATATAAAAACAACACGTCTTTGTTGATTTATATAGTTATGTCAATATAATTACAAACCAATTAAAGCTAATTTTGTGACATATTATATATTGATATGTCATATTATACAAATTATGTTAATAATTTAGATATACAACGCAGTTATTAGCTAATATCCGATTTGTGCAATGTTAAAAATGAATATCAAACATAAACAACGCATACAGTTGTCTTTCTAACGGCTCTAGGCACCTAGACAGAAATGGTTAAAACTCTATTATAGAAAATCCTCATAAAAAAAAAAAAAACGTGTATCGCCCACATATATACAAGTGTCATACTGTATAAAAATACATTTCCACAAAAACTTTGGAAATGGCCAAAGACAAAGTGTGTGTTTTGCTGAAGGAGATGTTAACATTTATACTGAAGGTTCAAGTCCTTGCATCACCAACTGCATTGATTCATCACTATATATACATGTATACTCATCAACATTGTCTGTTTTACCTGTACATCGTGATTCATCATGGTTTCATTACTGACAACACAGTTTCTCGATCAATAAAACCTGCACCTAGTCAAGAATTGTTGTATTTGTTATTTGTCAATGTAAAATCAATTCATTTTGTATTTAGCGCATAGTTTAATATGCATATTTTAGCATTTAAAAATCCCTTATATATAAATAGTTTAATGAATTCTTACATCGATACAAAATATATATTTTACATCACAATAAGTACGAAATATGTTTTTGATAACAGTTAAACAACAATGTATGACATGTACATTTGTAATTACGGCTAATTTGTAATTAAAAAATGTAATAACACAACAACCAAGCACCTCTCGACCAATGGCGCTTCTAGCGTAAAGACCTCAAAACTTCAAAGAAGTAAAAAAAAGTCTTGAGAAATTTAGACATTTAAGGAAGACGATTATATTAAATTCTAGGATATATAGTGAAACGAAAAGACTTCAAACTTGAAATGATATTTTTAATTTTATGATCTGAGAGATACGTTAAGGTTATAACTTAAGTGAACGAATGCAGGCCAATGTATTTGATTTGTGTCGACAGAACGTGATCTCACGTGATATCACAAGACTTAGAACTTAAGATGAACGCGCATTGATACATTGGAATCTGAAAGTCCCGGTGTAAAATACAGTCCAGTGTTTTTGATCGTTACAACGTAATGGTTTCGTCACTTATTTATTCTTATCGTGTAAGAAAGATGTACAACAACAAAAATGTATAATGGGAATATATTAACATCTTTTTAAGAACCCAACATAACCAGTACGGGTCTTCATTACATTATTTCAATATTTACAGCATGGAATTTTACTTTTGTTATTTTATAAAGCTGCAAATAGTGATTAAGATACTAACATTAGCGTACTATAAATTGACTAGGGGAGATCATACAAGTTTACTCGTTTAAGTGATATACTGCTTACATACATATACATGTGTACATGTATTGAACGAGGAAGAGATTGAAACAAAGGTTGCTCCCTTGACCCATACGATCTCGTATGAAGTTGTGGGATGGGTTTTTTCAAAAATAATTCAATTTAATGCGTTTTAAGACATTTTAGGCGTAAATACATAATTACTCATCTTATATGCAGCACTGGACGCATGTGTGGCACTAATACTACTAGTGCGATAAAGATGCGACACACCAAGAAATGCTAAAATACCATGGGCTTTGCCGACTGACCGTTCCAAGGCGGTAACTGATGATTTTTCTTTTGTGTGTTATGTTTGGTGTCTCTGTTTTTGTCAAATTTACATTTACCCGGTTTGCCTTTGTCTACAGGTAAATTTAAATATCTGTGGAAACTTTTATAGGACCTTATTTATTTACCTGCTTTCTTCAAGGAACCTCAACGAGCTTGTGGAGCGACCTATTAAATGTTCAAAACACCTATATGATCTTGTTGAGCGACCTTATAAATGTTCTACCAACGTATACGATCGTATTGAGCGGCATCATAAATGTTCAAAGAACGTATAAGATCTTGTAGAGCGACCTCAAAAATGATCAAAGAACTTGTACCATCTTGTGGAACGGCCTAATAATTGTTTAAAGAACCTGTACGATCTCGGGGAACGCCTCATAAATGTTCAAAGAACCTATACAACCTTGTGGAACGTCCTCGCAATTGAGTAACTAACCTATACGACCATGTGTGAAACGGGCTCATAAAGGGGCAATGACTATATGATATTCCGTGGCCGCCTTGTAAATAGGCAACGAATATATATGTTCTTGTAATGCGACCTCGTAAATGGACAGCAAAGCTATATGCTCTTGTACAGCGGCCTCCTAAAAGGGTAACGAACCTATACGATCATTTGGAGCGGCATCGTAAATGAGCAACGAGCATTTTATCATGTGGAGTGGCTTTATAAATGGACAAGGACCTATACGATAATCCAAGTAGGCGTTAATAATGGGCAACGAACCTATATGGTCTCGTAAAGCGACATCATAAATAGGCAATGACTCTATACGATAATGTTCAGCGGCCTTGTAAATGGGCAACGAACCTATACGATCACTTGGAGCGGCTTTAAAAATGGACAACAACCTATACGATATTCCGGGACGGCGTTATAAATGGGCAACGAACCTATATGATCTTGTAAAGCGACCCATAAATGGACAACGAACCTAAACGATCATGTGGAGCTGCATCGTAAATGGGCAACGAACCTATACGAAATTCCGGAACGGCCTTATAAAGGGGCAACATACCTGTACGATCTTGTGGAGCGGCCTCAGAAAATGGTCAACGAACCTATGGGATAATGTTGTGCGGCCTCGTAACTAGGCCATGAACCTTTTAGATCATCTGAAGCGGTCTCATAAATGATCAACGAACCTATTCGATCATATGGAGCGACCTCTTAAATTCGTTACAAACCTTTACGACCATATGAAGCGGTCTCATAAATGGTTAACGAACCTATTCGATCATATAAAGAGGCCTCATAAATGAGTAACAAACCTATATGATCTTCTTGATCGGCCTCGTAAATGGGCAACTAACCGCTACGATCATATGGAGCGGCTTCATTAATGAATAACGAACCTATACGATCATGTGGAGCAGCCTCGTAAATGTGCATCGAACTTATACGATCGTGTGGAGCGGCTTCATAAATGGGCAACGAACCTATGCGATCACTTGGAGCAGCTTCATAAATGGGCAACGAACCTATACGATCTTCCGGAGCGGTTTCTTCAATGGGCAACGAACCTATACGATCACTTGGAGCAGCTTCATAAATTGGCAACGAACCTATACGATCACTTGGAGCAGCTTCGTAAATGGGCAACGAACCTGTACGATCTTCCGGAGCAGCTTCATAAATGGGCAACGAACCTATACGATCTTCCGGAGCGGTTTCATCAATGGCAACGAACCTATACAATCACTTGGAGCAGCTTCGTAAATAGGCAACGAACCTGTACGATCTTCCGGAGCAGCTTCGTAAATGGCAACGAACCTATACAATCTTCCGGAGCGGTTTCATCAATGGGCAAAGATACTGAGGTTTAAGGGTGCGCCGTGAAAAACACCTGCGTTTACACTCTCTTGCACGTCGGCTTCTATTCATTCACCTCTTTGTTTACTCAGAAATAAGTGAGATACAAACGACAACTCTGCTTGGAGATTATATGTTGACATCTGCAGGATTATCCCAATAATAAAATAATAAACATGTATTCATTTTGCCGCCCTGTGATTATTTAATGTATATGTACTATATATTATGGTTATAGTCCGTAAAATCAAATTCAGTTTGAATTTAATATCATCTGTCCGTTTTGACAAGATTGTTGTCATTGAGCCCATACCAGAGGTGTTATGGTGAAGTACGAACGACAACTCTGAGATTGCAATTTTTAATGAAATCGTAAACTTAAAAGATTAGACTGTGTTAGTGGAATTTCAAATGTACAATATAAGAAAATAATTCCAAGTTTAAAATAACAACATATGATTACTTTCAACCACATTGTCACTGGTAGAATCTATATCAAATTGAAAACAGTCTATCAAACTCTGATCTTAAATAATCCTAAAAACATATCTCATTTTAAACATTATGATCCGGAATTGTGTTCTATGTGAATTGTGGATAAATAAAGAACACTCGTTGTGTAAACTTATCCAAGACAAACTGAAACATCAATACTAGACATCGTCGTTTAAATCTTCCCCCAACATGCTTTTCCCATAATACGTGTGTGTCCTGCGAGTGTTTAGTGAGAGACCTAGTAAGGGAAATAATCCTGGTTAACATAAATATGGTTAAGTGTTTTTATAGTTGTCCTTCTTATGATTCTTTTAAAATTTACGTTAAAGTCGAATAGAAAACTCCCTTGTAGCAGACCAATGCAGGGAGTGGGGTGCGCCCCTAAAATATTCCAGGAAGATAGGTGAAATCAGATATATTATAAAACTTAATTCAAAAGTAAATGGTAAAATCGTATCGGGTTGAATCCCGATACACGTCAACATCAAAACCCCAGCCATCCTACCTTAACCTCGTCCTATACTTGTTTTCTTAGTCAGACCCAGCTACACCTATAACTACCGCATGTAGTTAAGTAAGTCTTTTTTTCAAACAAATATTATTAGAAAATGCTTAATAAAAGCAATCTTGACCTAGTTTAGCTGGTAACATAAAACTTAAAATTATATGATCGGCATTTGCTGTTTATTTACAATATTGAGCAAAATTAAGACACATGTATGCAGACGTACATTCCTTAATGCCAAGAGGGGCGTTAATTTAAATTTGTCATAACGATTCTTTAAATCGCGTTATGGGGCGTATCATACACCGTTTACTTTAACTCTTCGAAGTATTTACCCTTAACAAAAATACATTTTTCTAGCCTTGAAATCCACTCTGTGAAGGCAGAAAAGTACCCTTCTTTGGGCACACCCTGTAGGCACAGGAAAATTGCCTTACCTAACACACTTCGAGACACATGTCGACGTCCAGATATAGTTTCCTTCAATTAGGGAAACAAGAAAAGACTAGAGAGACTAAGGTCTGGTGAATAAGGGGGTGGGGGAGTTGTACCACTTTTTCCTTTTCTAGGAACTCCTGAACCAGCGCACACTTGTGAGCAGCTGCATTGTCATGAATTAGGCAAAGATCTTTAAGTCCGATGGAAGGTCTACATTTTGGGTAAAATCTTTTCACCTTTGACAGCACATTGTTCTTATAAAATCTACCAGTAAATGTTCGTCCATTTGGAACTGGAATTTGAACAGTAGATCCATCAGAATTAAAACATATTGCATTAAAAACTTTTCCCGCGCTTTTCATTCGTTTGGCAATGGGTGGTCTGTCTTGTTTGTTTTCGTGAACACTGCTTATTATTTACCCGTCTCTGAAACTCAAAATAATACACCCAAGTATCATCACTTGTAATCAGTTCGGAAATTCTGCGATTGTCACAATTTTTGTACTTCTATAAGAAATATTTGGCAAGTTTTATAGGGTGGCTTTTTCTTCTTCAGTCAAGAGGTGCAGGGCCCATCGAGCACTAAGATTTTTAAGTTTTAACTCCTGAGTCAAAATTTTACAAATTGACCCCGATGATATACCAACACTGTCAGCAAGTTCTTTCACTGTAAGTCTGGCATCTTGTTTGATTAGATTTTTCACCGCATCAACATTTGCTTTGGTAGCAGCAGTCCCGGTTGACCTGGACGTGTGTGTGTGTGTGTGGGGGGGGGGGGGGAATCTTTCAAGTCAGTTTTACCATCTTTAAATGTTTTGTGCCACCTAAAAACTGACCTTTTAGACACACAGAGGCCCCATGAAGCTGATATGTTCAGACTAACACCACCTTTAATATTATATTATACGACCTTATTTCAAAGCTTGACACAGAATTCACCTTTCCGCGAGTCTAAAAATAGAGTTTAAGCTCCGCCCCCTTGCCCACAAACAACCTGGTTTAAAGTGACAGATCTTACCGATTATCTAACAGATCCGCGAAATTTTGTTTTTTCGCATTTTGTACTGTCTTACAATATAGGTAGGGTTTTAAATCGTCATTACTTAAAGTATGTGTTTATGCTCAAATTATGCCTAAATGCTACAAAAGTTACTAAGTGATTGATCGATTGATTGATTGATTGAGTGAGGGAGTGAAAGTGAGTGAGTGAGTGAGTGAAAGTGATTGAGTGAGTGAGTGAGTGAGTGAGTGAGTGAGTGAGTGAACGAGAGTGAGTGAGTGAGTGAGTGAATAAAAGTACTATTACTGTGTACTTCTTTGCTGTAAGAGCATGTTTTTTGTCATCTTGGACGCCGCGAATTATAAACAGCTTGAGAGCCGAATAACTTACTCGGTCTCATCTTAGTCATGACGTTTACATTAAAGGCGGTTACCGACAGTTTGCCTATATTAAATACACCTACCAATATCTTACTACTGGGGAATTTCGTCATACCTTTTTTGCATAAACCCATACTTTAGTCGTTATAAAGACGATTTTGAACACTAACTTTATTATTAGACTGTACTAACGAAAAAAAGCTCTAAAGGTTCAATCTTTTCAACTCTATAGAAAGCGCGATAGTGGTCACTGATAAAAATAGGTATCGACGTCAGAGAGGCTAACCTGGATGACTTTATATATATTAGGTGGTCACGTGGTTTTCGTAGTTAAAAAAAAAGCTATCTCTGCAGCGTGGCTCGGATAGGAAATACCTGTATGCAACGAAGAGTCAGAATTTATCTTGCTATTTGAGAGGGAAAAAATGACCAAACTGTCGAATACCACCTTTAAAGGGACTGCATTAGGGTCTCAGTCTACCATGCGAACACATATTATATCTAGGGGTTAAGACCCTTTCATGTCTAATTATGGCCTATCCGGAAGTAGGTAAAACTGAACGGTCGAAATGTTTTCGTCGTTTGGACAAATATAGATAGATCAATTAATTAGCGTTTACAGAAAACCTGAAAGATGTCTCAGTGCAGTGTCCCTTTTTATCTGACTGGTGACCTGGTATGCCTTACATGCAAGAGCGTGAACTAAGAAGACATGCCAAAAATAAAATTTCTGTTTTACATTTCAGCGAAACTATTGTTGGCATGTTATAGAAACGTCCAATTGTTAATTGTGAAGGAATAATCGGCGCACCTTTGGTCAGGGTAAAAGCAATGCACTGAAGGTTGCGCCCTAAACGTGACTCATGCCCATGTGTTCAGGCTCTGGGCAACTAGATGTCGGCTTTCCGGCCACAGACGCCTCGCATATCAAAATGAATATCAAAATGAAATATCTACTCTGAATGACCCGCACTTTTGTCAAATACAGACTGAGCCCTTTTCAGCATTCCAGATAAACCACCGGGTCACTTTGATTGGAGACCTCATTTGACACGTGACATTTCACGGGGCTTTGATTAATTCCCACTAATTCACGTTAATTCTCGCTAATTCGCACGAGAATGTTTTCGGCTACTGCACACGACTATCTGTCGTGCAGACGGGTAAAGACCAAACGCATTCCTGACTAATGTGGTGTTATTGCATGCACTATTTGAATTCTGCTACTGCATCGCTGTGGGAAAAGTAGGATTTGCTGGGCGGTTAAGACCAACCACGTTATTTGTTAATAGCCAATGCCAAATTATTTAAGCTATTTGCTAACAAATTAATGTATACGTAAATGGATATAATGATGAGAAACAAATGGCGCAATTGTTTATTAAAAAGTTCCCAGCCAGATCTGGATCTTCATTTTTGCCCATGCCTTTACCGGCTTGTTCAACATGTTGTTTTTTATGGCCGATACAATCATTATAACTGACTAATGAACATACACGTAGTCAAAATAATGTTTTATGAAAAACAATACAGTAATCAATGCATTACATGACATTTTAATACATTTATAACATATTATGAAATCAATAGTATATATACGAGAGCAGAGAGTAAGGCTACCAAAAATAACTAGAGAGGCATGAGCCAAAACACACAATTAATTCGTGATAAGCAAGTAAAACGTTAATAAATGTTTCTGATTATGTGGGCTTAACCTCAAAATAATGACATGTTCTTATTGATTTTGTTTATTAAGAATGTATATTGTAAAATATTTTGTCAATTGTATGATGGTACAATTTGCAATAAGATCAAGCAGTCGAGCAAGTTTTTAAAGGTGGTATCCAACAGTTTGGACCATTTTTTCTCTAATAGCCAAATTAATCATTGTCACCTGAAAATGTCATGCAGAATGCTATTCATTGATGCACTAGAGCTGTGTGAACAAGGAAACATAAATCCCCACATGTCATTACAAACTGGTATTTCCTATCTGAGCTACGATGCAGAGATTTTTAAACTAAGAAAACCCCGTAACAACTTCCTAGATCACATTTTATAGTAATTCCGTTAATTCCACAGCACAGTGGTAAACTATTGTTACATGTTTTATTTATTTGGGTTTTACGGTATTTTACAGAGGCAAGCTGTCGGATACCACCTTTAAAGCTTTATCAGCCGTCTAAAAAAAGCATTTGAACTAAGTGAAATAACTAAAGTAGTATTATACTACTGTCAACGGCGGAGAAGGACAAAAAGGACAAACGGTAAAAGAAATAAAAGACATTCTTGTATGATAGTCCAAAATTCCACCGATTATGCTACGGTAATTTCTGATTGTTTTATGTAGTTATAGTAGATATTGCGACAGGCTCCATCGTAATGTAAGCTTGCTACATAACCGATATTATAACTAATGTGTTTCGGTCGACCGCGTACCTGTTAGGTCTAATTTGAATTTTTTGGTCAGTCATTTGTTCTATGTATTTCTTTTTTTAACTGTTTTGTACCGAAAAAAAATGTTTCATGTAACTTAGTGAGGCTTTAAAGAAAGTGTCACGGCTCTCTCTTTAAAATGTTCTTTCTATGCGCAAAGTAGAAAGCACATTGCCCAACTAACATTATTTAAGTTTTCAGAGATGGGGTCATTTGAAGCAAATGCTGTGCTTCATTCACGGCTTTTAGCGTGCCGAAAACACCTGAAATGCTGCCACGCCAAGCCATATTATGTAGACATCGAGTCGACTAGTCGTGAAACTACCCTTGTGTTTGCTAGACCATAAGTGAGAGAGATATACAAAGATCTTTTTTGCAGTTTTTGGAATGTCGCAGCCTGGTAGATTTTTAGTGACATTCCAGGCTGATAAAGATAATAACATTGCTGTATAATTGTGGCGTAGTTAAAATACGTAGAATGTTGTGTATGGAATGTAAAACATCAGGAAAAACCATATAAATAATTTACGAATATTGCATACCATATATAGCGACTCGGATGATTTTCGAAACAATTCCGCTGAAAAATCCGCTGAGTTCCGCTTAATTGAACAGTGGAAACCGTGTCTACGACATGTGCTCTATTCACGAGCGGACACTGCGTGTTTAATTGACTGGCGATTGTACAATGGCGAGTGGAGGGGTTGGATTAATTGACAATGAATTGGCAATTATTGGCCGTTGTTACCCGGGTCAGGTACAGATGGTGAGCCCTGTCGGAATAATCATTTAACCTTTAAATGATAATCACCACAATAAAGTTGTAAACAATCCTCCAATGTATTCATGGAACCATTTGTCGCAATGCAAGGAAAATACTACTTATATTTATTATTGACAATATTAAAGCAAGCAAATGTCGTGTGATTCAAAGCTTTCTAAATTCAAAGATTCATTTTTGTACCCATTTTTACGCCTTTTGACGACGAAATTACTGTGGATTATCAAATAATTAAAGTTACAAATGTACAATTAAAGAAATTTAATACGCTATTTTGTATCGTGTACTGCTGTTTGGTGTATCAAATTGTTTTTTTCTTGGTTGAAATCTAGAAATTGTTGTATTGCCAAATGAAATAATTCGTAGTCCAGCAGTCTTTTGTTTAGACTTTAAGTAAGGTGTGCATGAATTTCAACTGTTCTCGACAGTCAAATCATTTACTTGTTGCTTCTCACAGTACTTTGAAATATTATTTGGATTTTATCCGTTCATGTGAAAATATAGAGAATATTTTAAATCGATAAACTGCAATTGTAAGATAACTGTTTATATTAATTGTTTCTTGATAGACAAATACTGATTTTCATTTCAAAACAGAAATCCCTTCCTATATATTAGCAATAGTTTGCAACTACACATTTGAAGAAAAAAATATTATAAATAGGCATGTCGTATATAAGTTCACTTTAAACGCACTTTAAATTTAAATTGCAAAAAGAAAGCCTAGGGCCATTCTGAAATATTGCTAATAACATAGCTGCAATAACTTGTTTTATTTAAAATATCCTAAAATCTAAAATCAATACAAACATCCAACCGCATTTACACTCACTTAACAAATACACGTGTTGTGAAATCGTAACAACAAGGACCTTTACAAAACAAACTAATTCATCCTACCCTTTTACCTTATATTCGCCTTCGCAGCCTTTGTACAAAAAACATGAATGGCTTTAAATCTAACTAACCATATTTGAAAGATATATATCTGTCTAAGTGCATCGAATGAAAAGGCACGATGAAATTAGTGTAACTAATTCTCTGCAATTGGCCTCGACGGGAGGGTTTGACATTCACATCAAATTATAGGATGTAAATTGGCTAAATGTAGAATTTTGTCATTTGCCCGCATGGGCTAAACTTTATAAACAACCCATCCCGCCCAGCCGCGCCTAGTCCACGGGTTAGTTAATCGCTGCTGATTGACATTAATTCATTAATTAAGCTCCAACGCTTATGCAGCAGATAAAATGAATATAATTCCAATGTGATTTTATCTTGTTAAATATGACTGTAGCAACAGCTTCAGAAACAGTCAGAATCTGTTAGGGCTTTGCATCAGTGCATCACGGAATAGGTGTCTAGCCACTAATGTGTCTTCCTCTGTCTGTCTGTCTGTTCGCCTGAATACCATTTTTAATGAACAAGCGATTATTACTGCATTTGTGTTATATCTTAATCGTGAAATAGTGAGCGTGTCTTATATTATTATTTCAACAATTCGGTAAATAAACATCTATAAATTTATCATTGAAACTAAGGCACCTCTGAACAAGGGAAACAAGTTTGAATTAAGCTAAAGTGATCCAAGTTTTGGATGTCGAAAAAAGTTTTTAAGAAAGATGGATGAAGTAGAAATCGGAAAAATCAGAGGCAAGTATGCGAAATTTTAATGATTCTTCAGAATGATTAATTATTATTTTCAATGTGACTGATTTAGTTTTTATGAATATTAAATAAGGTTTATGGAGACAATAAACGTTTATCCTATTTTTGTAATGATTAAAAAACTTTCATAAAAATATATTTAATTGTAAAGATAAGTGGGGTTTTTTTTTCAATTCTATATTGAACATTGTTTTAACAAATTAATGGTTTTGATATATGTTTCAAAAAAATGGTGTTTTAATCTGTATTTTAAATAAAACTTAGGTTTGTGTTGTTTTGATTTAAAATACGGATTGTGTGTTTTCTTTGGGTTTTCTTTTTAAAATAATACATTTAACATCTTCATCGTGCTTAACAGAATATTTATTGTTATTCTGAATAATGCAATAAGCGTGGATTTCACAAATTAAAAACTCACAACATATGCAATTACACAAGCAAAATGAACAAACTGCATATAACATTGTGACAAAACCTTGTACTTGCCATTGAAATAATATTAAAATCAACAACTGGCAAGAATTCATGATGGTTCTGGTATATTCTACAATCAAATTTCAAATAAATGGATCTTTGCAAGTGATCGACATGTAATCATAATGTATATAAAGACATCTCGAAAAGGCGCACCTACATTTTGAAACCCAAAACTTTTAGTGAGAAATCCGCTATCGTTTATACGTTAAAGCAAATTCATCATGTTTGAATGCGCATCGTTTATAAAAATATAAAAGACAGCCATTTCACATTAATATTTTCCTATCTCAGTATGTTTATACAATCTAGAATTAACTTTTCTTCGCACATTTTCTTCAGAGTGATTGATTATTATTTTCAGTGTGACTCTGATTTAGTTTTTATGAATATTAAATAAGGTTTATGGAGACAATTAACGTTTTTTCTATTTTTGTAATGATTGAATAACTTGTTTATTGACGAAATATATTTTCCAATACAAAAAAAATAGTTTAAAATAAAGCCACATTGACTACATTTATTCAACTACATCATAAATATGACTCCAAAATAGTATCTAACTTTAAACATATCTTTACAATTCTTTCCACAAATTTTAAAATTATTTTATTATAAAGTAACTGGTAATACGAAAGGGGACACATTTATAAACAACGAACTAGAATGCGAACGTTTCTTTTATAATTGCATTTATAATCATATTTCTTTGTCCCTTTGTAAGCTAATATTTCAATAAGAGTTAAGTATACAAAAACAACAACGGATACATTAAACTAAAATGCATACATACCAAGAAGGGAAGGTGAAAATACACATGGATGTCAAGGTTAAACAAATATTATGTGCTAAAATATTCTATTCAATTCAATACTTTACACAAACACCCGTTTTACAGCTAACCTACGGAGTACCAACATAGCTGGAAATCATTAGAAAGGACCAGAATCGCGATATATTTTAAGATTCACAATTTAATTAAAAATAACAAAAATAAGTAGACATCTACATTACTTAAAATTATATGTACTTTCATTAAGCCGTTGAGGTTGTTATGCATATATAAATTTATTCATTTTTAATTGTTGTGTGATGAAACAGGGAAATAATAATTATTTATAAATGATTGAGTGTACACCCACATGTGTTATAAATGTCTTTATGTTTTGAATCTGATGCAATACGACAATATAGACGGTTTTCTGTAAGGTTCTCTGAACATAAAATAGCTTGTCTGTTTTGGTGAAAAATCTATATTCAGAAAGAATCTGTTCAGCAGATAAAATGGTTCTTTGCCTTTAACGAGCTGCTGAAAACGGGTATTTGCTTGACTTTATTTTGATTTGTTCCAACATAATTTTTATGTGGTGATATTTTATTTTATGGTTTATTACGAGTAGGGTATAGGGGTGGGGATGGGGGTATAGAGGTGAGGATGAGGGTATAGGGGTGGGGATGGGGTTTAGGGGTGAGGATGGGGGCATAGCCGTGGGGATGGGGGGTATAGTGGTGGGGTTAGGGGCATAGCCGTGGGGATGGGCGTATAGGGGTATAGGGGTGGGGATGGGGGTATAGGGGTGGGGATGGGGGTATAGCTGTGGGGATGGGCGTATAGGATTATAGGGGTGGGGATGGGGGTATAGGGGTGAGGATAAGGGTAAAGCGGTGGGGGGGGGTCTAGGGGTGGGGATGGGGGTATAGCTGTGGGGATGGGGGTATAGATGTTGGGATTGGGGTATAATGGTGGGGATGGGGGTATAGGGGTGGGGATAGGGGTAAAGGGGTGGGGATAGGGGTATAGCGGTGGGTATGGGGGTATAGGGGTGTGGATGGGGGTAAAGGGGTGGGGATAGGGGTATAGCGGTGGGGATGGGGGTCTAGGGGTAGGGATAGGGGTATAGCGGTGGAGATGGGGGGTCCAGGGTGGGGATGGGGGTATAGCGGTGGGAATTAGGTATAGGGGGGATTGGGGTGAAGGTGTGGGGATGTGGGTATAACGGCGGTGATGGGGGTATAGCGGTGGGGATTGGGGTATAGGGGTGGGAATGGGGGTATAGAGGTGGGGATGGGGGGTATAACGGTGGTGATGGGAGGTATAGCAGTGGGGATGGGGGTATAGCGGTGGGGATAGGGGTAAAGCGGTGGGGATGGGAATATAACGGTGGGGATGGGGGTATAACGGTGGGGATGGGGGTATAACGGTGGTGATGGGGGTATAACGGTTGGGATGGGGGTATAGCGGTGGGGATGGGGGCATAGCGGTGGGGATGGGGGTATAACGGTGGGGATGAGGGTTTAGCGGATGGAGGATGGGGATCAGGATATAGGGATGGAGATGATGGGAGTGGGGTGTTCTAATTGGAACTTGCGAATACTGTAGTTACAATTTATATAACAATATTACCTTCTACGAAAAAATGGAAATGAAACATGACTTTTTATTCTTAATTGTTTTTGGTCGACAGCACAAGCTGAATGTGCCTGTTGGGATGCCATGGAAATAAACCAGGATGTGATTCCGACGCCATTCAAAGGGAAGCGACCTCGCCATAGGTACACTTGTATTTTTTTTTCTGAAATGAAACGTTTATTTACAATGTCATATTTACTCCAAGCTCATACTTTGATACACGTACCCAGGTTGCTGTGTTTTAATATATATTAAGAAAGATATAATAATTAACCATTTTCTGAAAAATGTACTCTAATATATTGCATAACATATGTGAAGTGGAAATGAATATATCTTGAAATATAATAATTTTATAAACGTCTGAATTCAGGACTGATTACATCATACATAGGAATAATATATCAAATATATAGGAATAATATATCAAATATATAGGAATAATATATAAACAATTATGTATGTTAATTATTCTCTGATCATGTATAATATAAACAGAGATTTATATATGATTAATTAATAACGATTATAAATAATCATTATATATTGTTAATTTTATAATTATATGTTATATTATGTACTATTTATTAAGTTAAATATCTCATGTAAATGTGTTTTAATGATTCTTGGTGTCAAAGTATTATTGTTCTTCTGTATAAATCAGTGTCAAGGAACGATCCATCAAACTATAGAGGGATCTCCTTGTTAAATGTATTGTACAAAATATTTTCTAGTATTATAACTAATAGATTAGATGCATGGGCCGACGAGTATAATGTTATTTCTGAAGCACAGACGGACTTCCGAGCGGGTCACTCAGTCATTTATAACATATTTTCTTTACAGTCTGTTATTCAAAATTATATTACAAGACCATATGGTAGAGTGTTTGTATTGTATGTCGACTTTCAAAAAGCGTTTGATTCTCTAGTGCACGTTCGCATGTTTAATTCTCTACTTAAAGCTGGGGCAAATGGGCAAATAATAAAAGTTCTTATTTCTATGTACTCAAAACTTGAAGAATATATAAAACTCCTACAAACAGGCTACATAAGTAATAGTAATAACATGATTTTAAATGGCACCTATAACAGAGCATCTCGCAGATTCAGGTCTTTAAATAAAAACAGTGCACCAGGAATCTCTTTAGCAGGCCCTATACATTGTAATATTGGCACTAGACACGGAGATTTGAGTTCTCCAAAATTTTTACTTTATATATTAACGAGTTAGAGACACATTTGAGAAGGCATTGTAATGATGGAATCTTTATAACACATATTGTACCCGATGTGTTTTGTCTCATGTTTGCAGACGATGTTGCCTGCTGCGCAGACACTGTTGTTAATCTGCAGAGACAGTTAAACGCAATATCAACATTTTGTGAGGAAACTGGCATGACTGTTAATCTAAATATAGTAAATATATGTTTGATAATGTAATTGTATAAATGTGTGATGTTTCACAGGACGACATTCACGCAGGATCAACTACGGTCCATGGAGCGTGCGTTCCGCAAGGCCCCATATCCGGATGTCGGTGTTAGAGAGGGATTGGCTCAAAAACTTGGACTTAACGAGTCCAGAATACAGGTTCGTAGAGAAGGTCGTTGTGGTAGCAGTAGTGGAGATGATGGGTGGCTGTGGTATTGATGGTTTTTGGTGGTAGTAGTGGTTAAGATGTGGTGGTGGTGAGGTTGTGATGGTAATGATGGTAGTGATGGTAAAGATGCTGTGGTGGTAAGTTTCTGGTTATTAGGAGTGGTAGTGCAAGTGATGGTAGAAGTTGCGGCGGCCGAAGTGGTGGTGGAAAAAGTGGTGGTGCACGTGGTTGTAAAAGTGGTAGTGGGAAGTGGTGGTGGTATGCATGTAGGTGGTGGAAGTGTTGGTAGGTAGTGAGTGGACGAGTAAGTAGTGGTGGGGTTGAGTGAGCTTGCGGTGGCGGAAGTGGTTTTAGTGGAAAGTAGTGAAGGTGGAAGTGGTGGTCGAAGTGGTGGTGGTAGACGCAGCTGAAGTTGTAGAAGTGGTAGTGAAAGAGGAATTTAGTGATAGACGTCTAGTTGTATTGTGATAGTGATGGAAGTAGGGATGGTTTAATTGTGGTGTAGGAAATGGTTGTTGTTAAAAGAGTTGTGGTGAAAGTGGGTTGGTGGTGGAAGGGATTGTGGTTGAGAAGTGTTGGAAGTTGTTGCGGAAGTAGCGGTGGAAGTGGTTATGATAGATGTGATGTGAGTTTTCTTTTCATGGGTACCAACATTTTCGTTAGGACGTCTGGAAACAGAATCTCTAATATACTCAAAAATAAACTGATTTGGGTTATATGAAATCTATTGGTTTCCATGGCAACCGTCATGAAATTTTAGGAGGGTATGTTTAGAAAAATGTTGTTTTTTTTTCAAAAATGGTAGAAGTATAAAAGTGGTACTCGGTTCAATGTTATTGAATGGCCACTATGGTCATGGGTCAAATATGAAAATTAGCACTTATGAATATTTATAAATTTCAATAAGAATCTAAAAAGATACTTTCTTTTTTAAAAGATGATTAGATTCTTTTTATTTAAAAGCCATAATAAAACCAACTGAACAGTAATATACATACCCCTACTTGTCTCACAAATGTTGGTCTTAGTTTCATATGATTTGGTTCATTTTGTGATTTTTTAATTATTTTTTTTAAAAATAATTTTCGTCCAAACTTTGCTCATTCAATTTAAATGCATAATTTTGCTAGAAGTCTGATAATAACAAAGTAACACTGAAGAATACATTTTGTATCGTTCCTGAAGTGGAGTATTATCACTGAATTTAGATTTAAAATAATTAATTATATCTTAGTGAGAATCTAAAAGTAAACTTCTCTTTAATTTAAATCCATATTGAAACAAATTGAAGAATTTTAAAAGTTAACTTTCTCTCTTAATCTGACAAAAGTTGATTCAAGTTTTGTATGAATTGATTTATTTTTCGATATTTTACGTTTTTTATTTAATTTTACGGAATTTTCATTGAGTTTGGCAAGTGAAGTTGACAAGAAACCTGCTTGTAAACAGGTCTATTGTATTGTATTGCTTATAACTTAGACCATGTTTATATTAAAGGCTATCACTAAGACAAGATTTGAAATTAATTGGTATGCAAGTTAGCATTATAAATATTCATGAATCTTGATAACGAGGTAAAATGAATATATTTTAATTGCTATTTTTATTCTTAGTCCCATTCTTATAAAATAAGATAAGTATATTGTTGACTGATACCAGTTATGTCTCATGATAATTAACACGTTATGTGTTTGTTTTTTAACTTCTGGGGATAATTAATTCATTGTATTTTAACCATAAAATTTATGGTGTGTTTTACAATGTCTCCTAAGAAATTGAAAACAATCATTTCTTCTATTATAAAATGTTTGATTATTTTATTTAAATCTAAAGTAAATGTTCTTTTGTAATAGTTTTTCAGTTATGATGTCTAATTCTTATATTGTGTAATCAAGTGAACTATAGCAAAGCGATGAGTAAAAAATATTACATGACCAAAAAGACGTGAGCACAATACTTTTCTTCTGGTGTCTAATATTTTATATTTTAAGTTAATGGTTCTATTAACTTACCATAATTATATAATATCGACCCAGCCAGAGAACACATCTGTTGTTCTTCGTTTAGTCTTTTATTTGGATTTAAGAAAATGCAATTGCTTCATTTAAGTATTTTATGACTTTTAAAGCATCCTGTCCGTTAAAATAATTTGTATTTAATATACTGGATTTATTCTTCTCAAGTGCATGTTCTACAAAGTAAAATATGAGCAGTTAATTACTCTAAGGCTAACGTTAATATACTAACCAAATTTGTATTGACACAAGTCAAAAGATGAGTCACTAGCAAATTATCTGACATACGCTTCGCAAATTTAAAGTTTACACTTAAAGTGAAAATGTTATTTGTTTAAAAAATGATAGCGTTGTAATATATTTACGAAGTTCTGATATACATGGAGTTCCATAATGTGTTCCACAACTGAGATTAGTAATTGATATCAGTATCTTGTATCACCCAGATGGTGTCACATCTACATTACGGTGCATGATGTATTTATTATATCTTAATGTATGTAATTTACTGACAGTCTGTCCAATCACATCACAGTGGCTAGCAGATGTGTTTCCAGAATATAAAGCCCGCTGATGATTCCCTTAAATGACGTAAATTTTAAAAGTGAAGCAAAGGTTTTTGTCTATTCATGTAAGGTGGAGCATTCCGAGGACGTAAGGGCTGTGGTTTTTAAGTCCAGTGTTGGACAGGAAGTCAGTAGATCTATAAGTGAGCACACAAAAATGTCTGACCACGACTGGTTATTACTCGGCTGTTCATTATTCTATAAACTGTGATACAAAATTACAAAATGTATGCAGCCGATATTGTAGAAGAAATACAGTAGTCCATTTTTATCCTGCCATTTTGCTTTTGATAAATGTCAATAAATCTGAAAAATACAATTGTCACATTATCTTGATTGGATTTCATGTGTATATATATCTAGATTATACAACATGTATATATTCTATAGTGTTCATTAATCTTAACATTTAAAATGACATTGAGCTAATAACTGTTTTTTGAAAGAATGAATCCCTGCAGTCATATAGCAGAAAACAGTACTAGGCAGCATAAATTGTTGTAATGGTATATCGCAAAGATTTTGAATAAGTACGAAAACTGAAGCATGCCAGTGCAAATTTACTGCTTCATATAACAAGGTATTAGCGTCGAATAAATCGTTCAGGCTATAAGGTCTGATTTCCTGTTGCAGTTTGAGCTTAATAAAAGTAAAAGTTTCGTCTCCTTAGTCAAAGGATAATACGATGAAATGGAGTAAATGTAACATCATTGTTCCAAAATAAAATAACATGTTTTGTGCGTTAATAGAATGGTTTTGCCTATCTGCTAAGAAATATCACCCAAAGGTTTCCTAAAACATGCAAAGGAGTTGTCCACAAATATTTTGAAATGTTGGACATTTCAATGTATTATAATGTTGGTGAAAGAGAATGCACCACAATGGATAGTAAAACATTAAAGATTTAACCATTTAAACCTTGCTTACACAGGGACATATACAAAGAAAAAAATGTCATGTTGTATAAGAAAAAATATACATACAAATATACACAAGTTTTACTTTATATTTTTCAACTATTTAATTAAATATGCTGCACCGTAAAAGGGGGAAATAAATGTCTTAAAGTGAATAATACACTATCATATGTAAGTATAAATTGAATTTGAAAATGATAGGAATTGATAAAACTTATAAAAATTTGGGCAGTTCCCACAATTTGAAACTTAAAGATAAAGTCAAGAAAATTATGGATCTCATTCATTAAGAATATCGGAGCAATAATTAATTCACTTAAGAAAAATAATTTTAAGAGTTTAACCCTATTCCATTTAAATCAATTAATTACTTAGTTTATGAGGATATGAATGTGTAGCATAAAATGACTAATAGAATAATTACTAGAAACTTTCATTTACACGTAGAAAGATTTTTAGTTAAATGCTTGAGATCCTATTTTAAAGTATGAAAAGGGAAGAAAAAATATAAAAAATGTAATAATGACTGAAAACGTATTTAGTATACCTGCTTTAGTGTTTAAGTGCACAATGTTATGTTTTGAATATTAATGAGAAGTAATTTGCATTATTAGTATGTTCAAATCTTCGCTTAATGATAGCCTTCACCAAAGGACAGACTAAAACAGTTTTTCCGTGTTATGAATAGTTACGAGCAGGCTTTTAACATATTCGTGCGTTATAATTTAATGGCGAAATTTCAGACAAAATTAATTAAAAATATCATACAACATTAAAAATTGGACCAATTCATGCAGAGTTTAAACAGACATGTATCAGACTAAGTCGGGTACCTGCTTTTAAAGCAATACAGTTTGTTTAAATGTGGCTTTTAAATCAAATAAATTCCAATCAACTTGTCAAAACGGATATCTTTCTTTAGATTCCTATAAATATGTATGAATTTACATGCTGGCTGAGTTTGTTTTTTTTTTGTGTGAAAAATGCTTTTAAATAAAAAGAATCTAATCATCTTTTAAAAAATAAAGTGTATATTTAGATTCACAGTAAAATTTATAAATATTCAATAGTGCTAATTGCATATTTGACACTTGACCATAATGGCCATTCAATAATATTTAATTGAGTACCAGTTGTATACTTCTATTACCATATTTGGAAAAGTTAGATTCATTTTTCTAAACATACCCTCCTATCAATATGCCATGATGTTTTCTACGGAAACCATTAGTTTTCATATGGCCGAAATGAGTTATTTTAGTGCTTTGGAGATTCTGTTTCTAGACACCCTTACGAATATTTGGATACCCATAGAAAAGTCTAGGCGGGGAGTGGTGTGTGTGTGGAGAGAGCGGGTGTGTGTTGCGCGGTAACCATACCTAGCTGCCGGACTATATAGGGGTGATGCTGGGGTTGCTTGGAAATAAATCGTTTTTGGTGGTGACAGTGAGTGTATTGAAAGATGTGGTGGGTTAGTGGTGGAAGTGTTGTGGTTTGGTTGTATTCAAATAGTTGATGATAATAAGGATGAGATTTATCAAAATTTTGTATCGAAGGTAAGACAACCTCTAGCGCCCTATCTACCTCGTGTTTTGCAGGGTTACTCCCCTTAGATGAGTTTTATCGCTGATAAGTTGCGCACTATAATAATACTATTGTGCATGGCATAATATATTTGCCATTAATAGGTTAGCAGGGCTATTTCTGACCAGAAAATGTCTTTACTACATTTACTTTGAAGTATTCACCCAGCCGTGAATATATTTAATTGTTGTCGACATGCTATGCCAAGGTCCCCATCTGAACTGTTTATGTCGGTTGTATGTAAAAAGTTGGTTCCCCTCATCTCGAAAGGTGATTTTAATGTTCGATTCATGACGATTGAAAATACACCTGTTATTGAAAGATACTTAAAGAGCCTAGAATAGAATGCCATCAAATGGCTGGTTCGTGATTTGAGGTGCCGATGGCCATCTACGCTCAAAATTACAAGCCTGTGTCCAATAGAAAACGTCTGTAGGCTTAGAGATAATTATCTCATTGCAGTAGCATAAATAGTTATCTACTGGCTGGTCGGTGGTTTGTAGTATCGTTGATGCGGTGATCAGTGCACTCGTGAATATGTTGTGTGATATTACTGATATACATATTAATTTCATTTTGTAACAAATATTTATACCCCAGGTGAGCATATTAGTGAAAATTTTATTTTAATGTCATGTTAGTACATAACATGTAAAGGTAGCTTATTGCTTTCTTCATTGCTTTATGCTTTTTATTGTCCACACAAGAAGTGGCCAACCTAACTATCTTAGACTAATCTTGCCTCCTACGCGACAAAAATTTGTTCCGTGTGATGATACAGTTGAGTCCCAGTAGCAGTACAAAATCATCCAATGCTTACAATAGTATGTCCAGCCTGTTTTTATAGTGAATGTCATTGCATGCATATGACAGGCCAGTGGTATTCAAGGTTCACGATTTTCGGCCTTGGGAAGGAATAGCCAACAATTCTGAAATCCCGAAAATGTCAAGTGAAAACAATGAACATCATTATTTTAATTAATGGCTACAGAAACGTGCAATTGTACATATATAAGGTGACATGTCGCAGTTTAAAATTATATCACAGCATCTTTGCTAGAAATCTAAAAAGAAAAAGATACTTTTATCCTGCACCTAAAGCTTGGATGAAGCATGCCTGATTTAAATATGAACTAATATATGCATCTTTTGTTAAAAACTTATAAAAACTTTTTACCTTCGCCTATTTATAGCAGTTACTCAATCCTTCATTTCTCTCAAAAGTGAGGGAAAATAACGTTTAGCATTAATCAAGCTTTCATATATTAATGTATGCTTGGAGCTATCTGATCAGGATATAATATATCATTTGCCACCTGGTCTTTATTGGTACATTTAGTTACTATTTCATTGCTGCTTAAAACTGGGTACTTGGTGTTAAATTAAATATTGCACGAATATGGATAAATAAGCATTTCTACGAAATATTTCTTATCCAGACATTCCAAAAAATTTCGTCTTTAACATCAATATGTTCCGGTCATTTATTTTTTCAATATGAAATTATATCAAATTCATAAACTATCAATTCTGGGGATGACAATAAGTAAATATTTAATAAATAAAAACACATCAAAACTAAAATAAAACAACATGTAGCTTAACTATATACCGCATTAAATAAGGTAATCATATTACTAATCGATAGTTAAAAATGTCTGTACTCATTCTGATAAAAATCGAGAGAACATTTATATATACACCCTCATTTGTTTGTTAAAGCCAGTATTTGTCCATATGGATCAATGCAGATCGTCTCATACCACTATTTCACCGAACTGTTGCTAACCTTTCATAAAATCGTAAATTGGCAAATAAAATCATATGATAAAAAGGTAAATGACGCTCGTCCTGAACTCGTTTAATAAATGTTTGTATTGAATGACAACTGGTGTCAAAACTTCTACATCTGTTCTAGATATGGTTCCAGAACCGGCGTGCCAAGTGGAGAAAAGGTCTCGCCCCGAAGGTTCACATAGACATCGATGAGGTGGAGGAGGGTAATGTATATATGTCGATATTAACTGTAAATTGATTATGTGCACCCGCATAAAATTATATAATGTTCATTATATTTATAAAAAAAAAAAAACAGTTTTATTATTAAATGTTAGCACGTGGCAACATTAAAAATTCTGTTCTATTGTTATTACTATTTTACACAGTGTGTTTTCATTTTAAAGGTGGTATCCGACAGTTTGCGTATATCACATAAATGTAACAATATCTTACCCGTGTTTTGGCGACGTTTAGCATACTTTTTGTATGAAAGCATGCATTATCGTAAGTAAAGACATTTCTAACACAACCTCAATCGTTAGACAGAACGCATATGTTCATTTCTTCCAAATCTATAAATAAGCCCTGTGTGAATTTTTGTCGGATGATGATATAACTTGATCTCAAAAGCAAGTAATCACGTGATTTTCTTTGTTTAAAAATAGCTAACTGTGCAGCGTGGCTCAGACAGATAATACATCTTTGTAATGACGCGTGGAGTGTATTGCATTAATTTTCGAATTTATGTAAAATATCAATAAACAGCATTTCGCATGATCTTTTCAGGTAACAATATTTTTTTTTTGCTGTTTTAGAGAAAACAATATTTGGAGAGAAAAAAATATTTGGTCCAACTGTCGGACACCAAATTTAAGGATTCACAGCCTTTAAATACTATTTTTAAAATTACGCGCGTTTTTTTTTTTTTTTTTTTTTTTTTTTTTTTGCAAAACGCTTTGGGAATGTCACCTGACGATTGTTAATGAATTGTCAGAAAAGCCTAAATCGTACTGTCACTACAATCGGAACTCCTCGGGTAATTCCGTCCTCGGGACAATCATCCCTCGGATGTCTCTGGTGCAAGGATACTTACTGAAATCATGATCGTTTTTTTCGCCGGAAATCGTAAGATGAATATGCCTAAAATGTAGTTCGCACAAAACATAAACAGTGCCATCGTTTGACAGCAGCGTGTCTGCTGCGCTGGGAAAATTAAAATTGGATGATTCAAATTTGAAGCCGCCACAAATTGAAGTTTTACAGGCATCGTACTATAGTGAGCTGTCATCGGAGTTGCCATCTGTGTTTTGACTTCTGTCACAAAAGTAGTCCCATTTAGGGAAATGGCCGAGTTGATCCGACTTCCTACATACATCTAACAGATGTTTCGTGAAGTATCCGAGATGTTCCGATGCTGTCACTAGTGTCAGCCATTTTGTTGATGTTTTTTTGAAGTGAAAGTCGCGTGACATTTTTCACGTGTCATTGAGCCTCGGTAATAATAGCCGCGATGATTCCCTTGGGTACTTAGTAAACAATAGAAAAAAGACGTTTTAACCAGTGAAGAATATAAACTTGTGCTTTAAAGTCAGTAGTTTTAGTAGTAGCAACCAATACATGCATCCTGTACTATTTTCATGTATTAAATTATCTACGGAACTTTGATATTCTGTCTTTAACACTATACTTTGTTTTTACCTATATAGACAAACAAGCATTTGGATTTAAGATAATATAATCTAATATAATAAAAATCACTAGCTATATTTATATTTATTTATTTATTATTTTGTTGTTGTTGTTTGTTGTTGTTGTTTTTTTATTTATTTATTTGTCAGGCATAAAAAGATTACACTATATAACTTATAACAAAACCACAGTAATATACTTAATAATAATATAAAATACAAACAACCACGTTATAAAATAGTATCAACCATTACATTAATTCAACAAAGGTAGATAAACATAACCAATCAAAACGATACAACAAAGAAATAAAATACATGTTAATTATGTTGTTCCTTTGATTTCTACTGTCATGTACAAAATGTTGTCAAAACTTTCACATAATACTCATTGTAAGATTATTAGTAGTTTGAACAGGACAAATCGAAACTAGCACATTTAAAAGCTAATTATAGCCAATACTCCGCTTTCGTTAGTCATGTCGCCACACCTGAAATTAATCTTTCTTTTAATAAATTACGATGTATACCATTTACTTTACTTATGTCCTTAATATAAACTCTCTTGAGTCTGGTCGCTTGCTCAATTATGTTTTTGTTTATGCATACTCATGCAGTTTTGTAAACAACTTGATGTTCATAAAAATATATATTCTACCTTTAAGTTTATCATAGCCATATCCCATCCCCTATTGTCTGAGTCCATAATCAAAGGTGTCACCTTCCTTATCATCTGATGTTCATTGTAATTAATCAACCAGAATATTCTTTAATTGGCTCTTGAACGGAACAAGACAGGCTCCGGCAGCTGAGCAACGGGAACTCTCTCACCTTGGCGCAACAACATCATTGACTCAAGTGCTGTTTTCAACAACCCCGAGAATGAAATAAAATAGTGTAGAATTCCTATATATACTATAATGAACAATGGTGATTTACAAACTATACCGCATAAAAAGATAATCCAAAAAGTAAATGAGACATTGTAGTTGGAGTCCTTTGACTTTGTCACTGATTTTATATGTATTGCAAGGGTCGTATTACAAGCATAGAATATTTACTGTTCAATTGGAATGGTGTCCAATCTTTCAATTTCTGGGTAGAATTATTTCTATAAATGAACACAAGAACAAAAATGTAAACATGTTAATTATAATTTGTTTTTTATTCTACAGATAAAAATATTCCCGACCACAACTGTTCACCAAAACCTGGCTCTCATACTGGAAAACCCGGGCAACCATCTCCAACACTGCGCATGTCTGCATCCATATCTCCCGTCATGCACCACGCAACATGGCAACCCTGGCACGTGACCAATGAGGTCATTATGCGTCCATTGATGACATCTCATTACAGTTATTTTCCATCTCAGCATGCATCTCACGTGTTACATTTCCTATCTCAGTGTCATCAACATAGCCCGTGCCTTCCCAGAAGCCATGTTCCGATCTTTGGGCCACCATATATATAAGGCAGTGTCACGATAGTGAATCGTTTTCATTGTACCGATGTCTTGAATGCTCATGTATACCTGTTTGTCTTCAGTTTTAACAGTTCCAAAAATCACAGATTCTTTTGATAATCTGTCTTTCAATTGTTAGATAGATGGAATATAACCAAATTTGAATTTTTATTAATTCAACCACAAAAAAACATCAGTCGGTAAGTGGGCGGAAGAGTGCAGGATCAAAAACGTAACGCCAAGAATGGTACCATTCGTCATAACCTTGAAGATTTTTGTGTGTTCATTATTATGTATGAATTGGAATAGTTTCTGACAACTTTTACGCATATTTACCATGAGGTTACGAAAGAATTGACAAAGCTGTCAATTTGGGAATCTTAAGTAAGCACAATGTGCAGTAAAGTAAAACTAGCTGAAGTTAGTGACTAAACGCATACTAGAGTTTCGTATACGCAAGGTGAAGTAAAGCTGAACTGACTAAATACTGGAGTTTATACTCTATATGCAGTGAAGCTTTACTAACTGTGAACTGTTATTTGTTATATTTGATTATGATAGTATATGCGCCGTATGCTTCGCGTTTCTGCTTTTATATATAAATATATAATGTCACTATATAAACCAACAGAGGCTGGATGTGCAATATTTCATATACCCGTTTTGATATTATTATTTTTCTAATTTTCATGGTATACTATATTAAGATATAAAGTGTTGCTGGCTCAGAAAGTAATTGTAAAATGGAAAATGCAATAGGATTATATTGTGCAAATTGTTCGCTTATATGTTGTTTGTCACGCGAAATAAATATTGTAAAGTTAATTCGTGTTAGTAAACTTTATTTCAATAAACAATCTGTTCGTTTGTTTATTTGTTTTTTTCATTTTTTTGCATTTTAAGGAGGAAATAAAATGTTCAGTGTACAGTTTATTATTAAGTACTGCTCATTGTATATGTATATTGTTTGCATGCTTTTTTTAACATCTTTTAATTTGTTATTCAAAGTAGGTTTTCCTTATGTTTTATACAAAAGTTTCCGATAACTGAAGACAATATTCAACGGCGAAACGCATTGTAGGGTGACACATTTTTAGATTTTTCACTCCGTGAAATATATGCTGGCAATGTCATGATTGTTGCTTCGGATGTCATCTCAATATCATATCATGCATTTTTGTCTTGACCAAAGTTGAACGTTGCAGAGGAAGGTATCACAGATTGCAGTTGGAAGGATCTTTTCAAAGCTATTTCGTGTAATATTTGCACAAGTTATCCTGTTACTCTAAGAATTATTTTGAATTGACCAATTTAAACATATTATATACATTAATGTTAATTTAAAATAAAACAAAATTGCGAAACCTTCAATACAGCTTTATTTCAACAATACATGGACATTTTATCAATTATTCTTCCAGTTTCCAGTAACACATCCAGAAAGTATAAAAGTATACAAATGAATCACAGTTTTGTGGTGCATGAATCACATACAGTTACTTATCTTTTACTTTTTTAGTTAGACTAATATACCACTTTAAGGCACAGGCAGTAACATTATTGTAGTCGATTATACATATGAATAGTGATTCGGTAACGGGGGTCTTCATGTGTCCTGGACTTCTAAACAAAGTTTGTCAGTTCAAATCTATTCAGGGACCAATACTTACGAGCAATGAATGCAATGTCAATTAAAGTTATCAACTAATGAATTCTGATTAAAATTATCGTTAAATGCAGTCTTAAAAATATTATGTTCTTATTTTTTCTTTAATTAGTTCAAAAAAACATGGCAAGATCAAACAATAGTGAAGAGACAACTACTTTATGTTCTGTTTTTATTTTTTATTTTATATCGTCAAACTAGATACAGTAGTTCAAACTAGGTCAAACGAGACACTATCACATAGGTACATCGCCACTCCTTTTTGTCAACGGTCACATACATCCGATTGAAAAACCTTATGTGCAGGACATAGAAATGTAACGAAAATGTGCACTTATATTGTTGAGAGTGTTTTTTGTTTTTTGTTTTTTTTTATCTTTTGTTTAGATTGTATTACAAGGTAATTTTCAAACGATGTATTTTAACATTTGTTCTTTTTGTGTTTTTATTTATGTAAGCAATAAAATGCAAGTGGCTTCACTTGAAATTGATAAATATATAAGCAAAAGGATTTCCATATCCACTTCCGTCTTCTTTGTCCAATAACATTTTTCTCTTTTTTTCTTATCATTTTTTATTATTTATTTTTATGTTTTTTTATTTATTTTTTATTATTATTTTACATTTTTGTGGTTAACACTGTGAACATTCATAAGTTTTTTTTAGTTTTCCGGCTTAAAGAACAACGTGTTTAAAACTATGAGTAGATGTTTTAAAATGTCAGTAAAAGTTCAAGCTGTTTACAGCAAACATGGAAAGGAAATTACAACTATCATGGGTTCTCTTGAACACGTTGAAAGTTATTCAGTTTTTTATTTTTGTCAACTGTTTCAAACTAAAAATCAAGTCTTCCTCTTTGGATGTGATAATTGGATATTTTAAGTACTTGATCTTTTTAAAATCATTTTATAAGAGTGGATATTTAGAAAAAGATAGAAAGAAAAAAGAAAACGTAAAAATGAGTAAAACGTCATATGAATAACACCTTGAGCGGTCAGCTTTGTAATCAAGTTGCCATTGAAAAAAAAGCTAATATTATGAGGAATATTTCATATGTGTTTAAACTTTATGTTCCGTAGTTCTGTTAGCTATGTAATCAGCAAATATACATATATGGACGAATGATTATTTCATAATAGTTGTAAAAGGTGATATCTGACATTTTGGGCCTTCTATTGTTCTCCCATAAAACAAAATAAATTATTGTTGCCTGAAAATGCTATTTATTGATGTCATACATATATGAGAAAAAAGAAGCATAACACCCCAGTCATCATATGTATTTACAATCAGAGCCACGCTGCACAGTAACAGTCTGATTTTTAGGTCTTGTTTACTTCAAGTATAATAGAAAACACAATTTATCGGTAAACGTTTAATGATTTTAACATACTCTACGACAAAGTCGACAGGTGTTAATTTTTAGGATGAATGGCCGTGCAGTTAACTCTGAAGCCTACAAATAACTGGACTTTGGGTTCGAGCCCTGCATTAGTGTTATTTTTTTATGACATCAGAACTGGTCAATTGTAGGTTTTTTGTACTTCGTTTAAAATGACGCAATATCATTATGTACAATATATGTGTTATCACTTTTACTTACACATTGTCATATATTTATCCACAGAGCTCTATTTGTGACAATTTTTAAATGAATAAAATAAACTTATAATGAAATAAAATAACAAAAATAGTGAAATATGAATGAAGGTTTAGAACAAAATCTTTATCAACACGTTCCCGAATGACGAGGTTATTTATTACCCAACCTCACTAGACCTTGAAGTAACGCGAGATTTTAGTCATAATTCTAGGCCAATGTGACCCACGTTCGGATCAACTCCCTTTTCTGGAGACGAAACTGAACTCGTCAACATATCGGAACGCTTTGTGTAATTATATCATATTTCATCATCTTGTGGGTGCATCTAGCAGAAAGATATGTAAATATTAAAATATCTCGTTAGCCAAATTATGAATGCCTGAATATAAAGTGTTCTTCCACACACACAAAAATGATTGTAATGTTTTACGCCATTTCTTGCTAAAGACTTGTATATCTTATACAACGTGAAATATAAACGAGTTGATGCAATGAAAATAGAAATTACATTGGTGTTTTTGTCAAAATGACATGGTTGTTACGTCTTATGCATTGCTATATCATACAAATAAAAACTTATGTTTCGGTCAGTATATAGTTTTTAAGACCTAGAAAATAAGATATTCCGAGATCAATATCACATGAACCAGGCCGGCAAAGCTATACAATGACCGAAACACAAGTCTTTACTTGTCATATCAAATATGAAACGAGCTATTTATTGTCTATCAGAAAGACCCAGAATTAAGGAAACATTTGCAACTTGTAAAAAGGTTCAGCTTCATAGACTGCGCATAATGTCAAATTGTCAGTCGGTAACCGTCAAATTTCAATGAAAGATGTACTTTCTGCAAAGGTGGATCAGTCCATTATTGTGCATAGGGGTTAAAGACAGGCGCGCTTCTGCCATTACGAACTTTACGCACGTGCGTAACATCCGTTCGAAAAATCGAAAATCTAAAAGTACCAAAAATACTAAGAAAGTCGATGCCTAACACGGGTTAGGAATGACCTATTTTATTACCGTAGATTCTGTGTTATAAAATCTTATATAGCACACCAATCATGTTGGAAACGTTTCAAATGATTAAACTTATACACGTCAGGATTTTAGTTCTTCATAGTTTGCGTTAAATTCGTCAATCTTTATTGCACACCTACATTTGGCTCTTTCAGAAGTCATCTGTAGCAGTTGTCTGCCATAACATCACAATAAATGAGTGACAGTACCTTATACTGGTGAGTGCGAAAGAGAAATGTGTATTTTGTAATTGTTGTAAATGTAAATGTATTTCCAATGTTTTGATAATGTATTAAACACTATTTAATGAAGTTATTCATATTTAAAATTCATGTGTATATTTCTTATGTTTGTTATATGAATCTTTTATGCAAGTCGGCCTTTAGACTGTACTTCCATAACCTAATACATATATTAATTATTATTATATCCACTTGTTATTTAATGTATTTACAACTTGTATTTCAGGTCACAAGCGATGTTTAACCATTTAATGTGACACAATAAACAATATAAAGCGAATCAACGAACCCTACTGGTTGTTCTTTCTTCACCAATAAAATAAGAGAGCACAACTAGATGTAACAGGGTTGAAGTTAATTGTTTTAATGCTCGATTGATTTTAACATACAGTTTGGTAGAGTTCACCTGTAGAGATAATTGCTGTGTGATTCTAGTGAGAATGTCTTTCCAGGGTTTGTTATTTTAAGCATTGCATGGATAAATGGTCTTCTATGTGATGTAGTAGTATTTCATTTTCTTCCAGTATGTTCTAGTACATACCAGTATGGTAATTGGTATGTTTGTTTAAGCACCAGCTTAGCATTTTATGATGCAACTATTTGATTGGATGTGGTGAATATATATTCCTTGGTTATTTTAAAGTAAATTTAGAGTACATTAGAACTGTTCTGATGAGAGGAAGAAAATAACTACTGGCAGATAATTGTAATATGTGAAGTCATCTGTAGCAGTTGCCTGCCATAACATCACAATAAATGAGTGACAGTACCTTATACTGGTCACAAGCGATGTTTAACCATTTAATGTGACACAATAAACAATATAAAGCGAATCAACGAACCCTACTGGTTGTTCTTTATTCAAAAATGAAATAAGAGAACACACATAGAAGTAACATTAACATCAGCAAAATTGGATGCAACCGGACAACGTTGGGCCTCTGCTCTAGGAGAATTTGATTTTGACATCAAGTACAGAAGTGGAAACAAAAAATAGAGATGCTGATGCCCTAAGCAAGTATCCAGAAGAAGAAAAAGATGTTGATATTGATGACAAAGCAGTGAAGACAATCTGCAGTTCTATAAACAGCATACCTTACATTGAAGTAATGCCTTCAACAAACATTAACATCATAGATGCCACCGACACAGCTGGAACTCCAATGGCTCAGATTGAATACAGAGAAATTAGAAGAAAACAACGAGAAGATCCACTAATTGAGAGATGGAGGAGAGCAGTATTGGATAATTATTACCCTGAAAAACAAGAAAACAACACATTGTACCAACTAGTTTTACCAGCTGTATACAGAAACGAGGTTCTGCAAGGATTACACAATGACATTGGCCATCCAGGACGTGACAGAACAACTTCCTTACTAGAGAACGGTATTTCTGGCCAGGAATGGCGAAAGATGCGGAAAACTGGATCAACAAATGTGAAAGATGTCTAAGAAGAAAGTCACCAACCAACACAAAGTCAGAAATGGTAAACATAGTCACAACATACCCACTTGAACTGGTATATATGGATTATTTGACACTGGAGCCTTCTAGAGGGTATGGAAACATCCTTGTAATAATAGATCACTTTACCAAATATGCAGTTGCAGTCCCCACAAAAAAATCAGACAGCTAAGACAACAGCAGAAGCATAATACAACCATTTTATTGTTAACTATGGCATCCCTTCAAAACTTCACACAGACCAAGGAGCAAACTTTGAATCAAATCTCATTAAAGAACTATGCAACATTATGGGAATCAAAAAGACACGAACATCACCTTATCACCCAATGGGAAATGGCTGTACCGAACGTTGGAATCGGACATTGCTCGACATGCTTGGAACTCTTGATCCAGATAAGAAACCCAATTGGAAATTATACATACCATCATTTACATATGCATATAATTGACTCAAGATTTGAAAACGTAGCCGAATTAAACTTAGAGACTAACAACAACAAAACAACAAAAGAGTACATTGATGAACTTAAAGAAAGATTAAAAACTTCTCAAGAATTAGCTCAATCTCAAGCAAATAAAGCAAAAAATAAACAGAAGAACTGGTATGATAAAAAGGCAAATGCATCAAACTTGGCGATTGGAGATAAGGTCCTTGTGAAAGTACTGCACAAAGGAGAAGGAAAACACAAATTATCAGACAAATTTGAAAAGAAACATATGAAATAATTGACCAAGTAAGACTCCCTATCACCCGGCTACAGCATGTCCGCATTTTACCTGTTATTCATTAGAAAAGAACCGAATATATTCAAAAGTATTACTGCAAAGGGTTTTTCCCTTGTAATTGTGCGTAACTTCAAAAACGGTCCAGATATGCGCATGGTTAAAGACTTTTGCTTTCTGTTAATTCTACATAGTTTCAGCTTCCTTTTGACACCAAAAGATTGAGATTATCTTCAAAATAGGAAATTTAATGCCAAAACATAGCAACAGACTGTTACTATAGAGAAAAAGTCCATGTCACACATTCTACTTCCGGTCGGTATTTAGTGTAACCACTCCATTAGTGCTCGTAAAAAGAACACGGCCGTAAGTATTGTGTTCTCGGTGCTTACGTGAAAACATTCTCGAGTCAATATTACTTTATGTTGACTCAAACATACCAGGTCTCGACCAATATCAACGCTTTAAAATCAAAGGGTATGGAATATTTAACTAATATATCCCGGTTGCGAGGTCATGATATGAACTCGGGGCTGTAATTATATTAGGCGTCAGATTACGCCAACTTAAAAATAAATCCATTTATAGAGAACATAGAAATATTATTATTATCTCTTACCCCTCTGGCTGTTGAATTGTTCTATGTTCAATCCCTAATCTAATCTTTGAGGATAATCAATGTAATAAATTGTTACCATTCACTAAAGTGTTGTTATCACCGTTGTTGTCATTATTGTGGTTGTTATTTTTTCTATCGTCGAGCTAGATTCTTTCCGAAATACTCTCTATTCCGAATAGAAACCCTAGAAAATAATCATTAAACCCTTATCATCTCGATCCATCTTCAAGGACATAATTTGAAAACTAAAATTTTTTTATCAATTCAGAATTTTAATATGTTTGAAGGACGTGATTGTGAAGCTGATACTCGTGAAATATTGACAGAAGCCATGTCTATTCTAATGATTTCTCCCTGTCGCTTGTGTCATAACACACGGGACTGGTGGGATATATAAGCATGGGTTCTACCAATAATCGTTCATTTCGTTTGCATTGCTGACTTGTTTCGGAACTTAAGACTGACTAACAGATATCACGTAAGTAAAAGCTTAAATTTACGCTTAATTTCAACTTTTCTTTTTTGATTTTATGTTCTGTTTAAACAGGTATGCATATAAAATGAATGTTTCCAAACTTTTATTTCGTGTTTACAGCGACATAGTCACAAATGGTCCAAATGGCACATTTTGAATGTTTGTGAAAAGGAAAACTTTGCTAAATCAAAATGCATAATGAGTTTAATATTACTTCTTGGCAAAACTGAAGGCGTTGCAAGGGCTTACATATTTTTTAAAATGGGTTTTAGTTCGACATGTGTGGGTCTGTACATCATGTACACTTGCTCAACAATGGCCTGGCCGCTTTAATAATTTTTCAGTTTGAATGTGAAAATTTAAAAAGAATCACTAGATTTGTGTTTGAAAATAAGGTATAAATATGAGAAGTTTAATTATCTGTTTAACATCAAATCCTTCAAACACTTTTTAAATTAAATGTATTTTATAGCAATTCTGAGCGACGCCAATCACTAACTCAAAAAGCATCGAATATTAATAGGTAAATATAAGAAAAGGTCCTGTCAAAATTTCCACAGATATTTAAATTTTATCTACCGTTAGACAAAGGAAAACAGGGTAAATGTAAATGTGACAAAAACACAGAGACGAGACATAACACACAAAAAGACAAAACCATCAGTTACCGCCTTGGAACGGTCAGTCGGCAAAAGGGTCGACTGGGGTTCTTAAACCTGGTTTGTGGAGCGCTCCAACCTCGCACTTCCTGAAGGTTTTTCTATCAAACAAACAGTGTAAATGAAAAATATCCCGTCAAAGTGAAACAACTTACAGTAAGCACCTGCATCGGGAGTTTAAACAGATACAATGAACTTATGTACATACACAGCAACTAGTAATAAAATAAACTATCAACATATGTACAGTATATAAGTAGATAAAAGTCTCGGCAACCTAAAATTTCAAATGAGAGAGTAGTTTGCTCATGAAAAAATAAGATTAGTTTTATCACTGGTCGACCCACTGTCAGGATAATGTGACGGTCGGGGTATTATTTCGTGTTCGTGGCAAGCCTTATAAAATGAAGGCAACACTATATCTAGTTTAGATATATCAGTGAACACCGGTCAAAGATAACTGAAATGTTGTTAATATGAAGGTAACACAAAAGGAATCAACATTCTGATATATAGTAGTCTGGAGAGCAATTATATATACAGTCTTGTATCTAGTTCAGAAGGATTGACAATCACGCTGCCATACCTCATTCCCTAATTGACTAGGACATATCAATGATCTACTTAAATATACAACAATCCCCTATGTTTATTTATAACAATTTGTTGATTTATTAATGCATTTTGGCACATATTGGCACAAATTCATAAATATGAATAAGTGTTCAAATCCCGCGGGTGAAACTTGTCCATGATTATGATAGTTCCCCAATACTTTCTTCCCATCCTCATTTAGTCACGCAACCAACACTTCTTCTCTAATATAAATATCAAATTAATTGTTTCAATACAAGGGCAAAAGTTCAATATCACGTCAGTATAATTATATCTCTTCATTTGTTTGGTGATGATTGGCAGATAGGATCCAATGATGTCAACTTGGCACGCGTTTGCAATCAACACAATCGAAGTCACCGGGTAATTCCGTAACATGGCATAGACCACAATCGCTGTTAATTGCCGATTTCTAATGGCCAAAATCAGAAAGCATCATGTTATTCAGTTGTTCCATGCATGCATTTACCGACGAGGAGTGGGAACTAAAGCGTCCAATTCCTGTTTTTGCCTCAAACGCTTCAGTATTAATGAATGTAGGTATGTCTTGTTTTGACGTGGGAAAATGCATTATGCATGCATTTGCTAGTTCCAGAATGCATATCACATAAAAATCATATGAAAATCATCAAATGTCGGTCATAAACAAAAACATGCTGTTCAGCCCAATGTATACAGTATTAGTACGCATGCTCGCGTATAACGCGAATTTTCCAACAATTTTGGCTTTAAAATGTGTCATACTCACAGCAACATAAACTTGTATCCTGCATTTCTACTTTACTGTCAGTTGCCTGCTCTCTCCCTTTTCCTTACGTTGTTAATTTGAATTTAACTATTAAACACGTAAACTATTTGTTTTCAACTCTTCGGTCGCGAAAAGAAAACATAGGGAATAGTACATTAGCTGATTCGTATCAATTTATTCTAACGTTCATTATGTTTTATTACACATGTATGCGGAAAAAATACTATTGCATATGTTCATTTGATACATCTGGGTTTTTGAAGCATCTATCACAAACACCGAGGAGTTCCGATTCACGATCAAGTGCTTATCATAAAATAAGAAGGACCCAAATTATTTCTTCAGAGACCTGTTACTGTATTGAAACAAGTTATGTTATGACGTGATGACACAGACAAATATCATTCATTTCTTCGTTTGATAATACAAAACACATAATAATACCAAAGACGCATGACTATTGGTAATAGAACTGTATTTAGTATAATACTCATGACATACACATGACATACAAAGTCAATGAAAACTGTCGGTCTTCCAGCAGCAAAATCATCACGGTTCAACAAACAATGTACGGTATTATTACGCTTGGAAAAAAGGAAAATTCCATACACTTGTTCTGGCGTATGTTACCCTTACAGCAACATGAGAGTGCATTTAATGTTCTGTCCTGCATCTCTACTGAAATGTACGATTCAAATCGTGATAAGTAGAAAAGTAGACATTCCTGGAATGCTGAGATTCGGAAATCATTTTATTCACAATGGATCAAAGGCTTTTACACGAAGTGTGTATTTATTATTGCAGTACGCAACCATCTGGACATGTCTTAATACTTTAAAGCTGGTATCCGACAGTTTGAACCAAAGACTTTTTTCTTCAGTATCCAAGTCACTGTAACTTGAAAAAGTCCGGCAAAATGCTACTTATTGATTCCCTAGATCTGTGTAAACGCGGTAATATGATGAAAAAAAATCCCTACCCGTCATAGCAAACAGTGGTTGCCTATCCGGGCTTCACTGCAGAGATAGCTATTTTAAAACAAAGAAAACACAGTGACAGCCTTCTTTTGAGATCACGTTATATCGTCATATCGGTTATTTTGCTCTGACGTCGAAATTTACTTTTATCTTGCTCATTTATAGATTGAGAAAGAACGGACATTTGTGGTGATTTTTGTCGTAATATGTACTTTCTAGAATTAAAGGCAGTTTTAAAATCGCCTTTACTTTGTATTAAGTATAAATTCATGCAGACATAATGCATAAATCCCACAAAAACAATTTACAAATATTGGTACATGTATCTGATAAAGACAAACTGTCGGATAGCACCTTTAAAGCAAACATGCAATGAAAAATAATTTAAAAGCAAAAACGAAATTAAACGTCTCATACCACACTCTACATGAGAAAAAATATATAAGATGGACCGTTTACTGTCGTCCAAAGTATGTTTGAGATTTTAAAGCTAAAATGAAATTCTTGAAATAAACATTTAAAGTAATTATTCACCAGTGTATGATCAATTTAATTTTAAATTGTGATCAGCGAAACAAGTATTTTACTCGATACTATGTCACTAAGAAAAATACAATTTGGCTGGCCACTCGGTGAAATAAAAAAAAGATTTATATGTTTAAATGCGGAAACGCCTAAACATTTTACATTTTTTCCCAGCGTATAATAGAAAAATATCGTTGCTTTTTTTTCATTGCAGACAATGGCAAAGACAATCACAATTCTATTCGCTTTGGCTTGCTCCATAATAGTACTAAGTCACAGCGCACTGGCAATGGCGGTAGAAAATTATCCTAACTTAGGTAAGTTACTTATGACTCTGGTGATATAACTTTTTATTTTTCATTCAGCGAAACGACTGAATGGTGTTCTTTAACTATTTTACGGAACACTCAACCCTCGAATCATCTGACATTGTTTTATCTCCAAAGCGATGACTACACAAGAAAGCAAATAACGCACTTTTATTGCTGTATTAACAAATGAGTTCTTAATAAAATGGACATGTAAACAGAACATAAAAATACTGAGATTTTTTTTAAGTTACCGACTTGGAACTGTCAGCCGGCAAAAGGACCGACTAGGGTGCTGAACCCGTTTTTTGTGTTGTTGTTGTTGTGTAGTTCCAACCGTGCACGACCTGAATGGTTGTGAGTTGTTGTTGTTGTTGCTGCTGCTGTTGTTATTTTCAGAGAAGAACAGTGTAAACAAAATATCAAATAGAGTGAAACAGCAAATAAAAAGCACTTTCATCAGGAGTAAGATCATGAAAGAAATACAATATATATTTTCAACAACACTAGGAAAGGCAATCATAAGCCTGTATTGGTGCATTGATCGGGAGACTTTATGTTGGATAGACCTAAATACTAACTTTCTGTTCCGTTATTTCTAGACTCCATGGACACAGACGACTACGATGGGTTAATGGCTGCCAAACGGACGGTGGACAGCCTGAACATGGCCTTTCTGCAGCACTGTATCTTTCATAATTTTCGCCCTAAGTCATGCCAGCAACAATACCTTCAGCCAAGACCCATCCACACCGTCAAGCTCATCCAAAGCTAGACACCACGATTCGTCCTGTCACGCAAGTGAGGATTCCATAAAGCAAGTAGAACTCATGTAGAAGCCACAATGCAAACAACCGAAATGGCAACAATAACAGCTAACACAACTTTTTATAGAAATACCAGCAAATAAAGCAACAACAACCACAAAAACAACGGTAAAATCAGAAGAAGGAACAACACCAACTGCGACAACAGTGTAATTAACAGAAGAGAAAAACGACAAAGAACGATAATACCAGCAGCAGCAATATCATCACAGGCACCAGCAAGAGTAATTATAACCTTATTGTCATTATGCAACCAATATAGGAAACCTATTGCGTAACGGATTCTTAAATTGAACATTGCCATCGTGACACTGTTTCAAACAAAACGTGACATATTTTCACATGACTTTTATTTTTATCATCCTATAGTTTAAATTAATCATCATTTTTAGAAGGGAGAAATTAATTCACCTTCAAGTTGAAATAAAGTGAGAAAACAAATTATATTTTAAGATTTTTAATCACCGTGCTATTTTTTTCACCTAAGAATTCTTGATCCTAATCGTTAGATGATTCTTTACCGTTTAGATTAATTTGTCCCACTGTTACATCTTGAATCACATTCAGAAAGTTTCTTTAAAACCGTTTAAATGTATTTGTTTCACGGTTACATGGAGTCCTGATGACCGTTCGTAGATATCTTAATAACCGTTTACTAGTATATGAATTCTGTTTCACGGTTAAATGAAATCTTAATCTTAATTGAGAAGTTAAGTTTGTAAATTTCTATATAACCATGGTTTTCTTAATCACCTTTGAAAGATTTCTTTATAAACGTTTAATAAACGTTTATATGAATTCTTTTTCACGGTTAAATGAAATCTTAATCACGGTTGGTAGATTTCTATGGAACCACGGTTGCTTTATCACCGTTTATAGATTACTGTATTACCATGGTTTCTTAATCACCTTTGGAATATTTCTTTATAACCGTTAAGATGAATTATTTCCACGGTTGCATGAAATCTTAATCGCCCTTTGGATAGGCCTTTTACCATTTTAAATACCGTTTTCAAAGAATTCTTTATCGTCGTTTACAATAAGCATTAAACTAAATCCTCTATATTTCTGCCGGTGTCGAAGAAAGGCTAACCCAACCCACAGCTTCCCGATAAACATTGATGACCAATAATCGTGGCGCTCGTTTAACAACTCGTATTTTCCGATTGTTTTTAGACTTAGGTGGGAATTAATAGATATATTAGATTAACGTAAGATTGGCCTTTTTAAACTGATGGTTTGTACAATGTCAACGATCCTTTGTTACTACTTTGAAACAGATTAACCTAGCATTGTAGATCGTTTAAGAGGACTTCTGTTGATATGTAGTTATGCCCCACTGGAACATCGTTTGCACAAGCCCTTCTGCACAATAATTCAGATTTCATGTTTATAACTTTTGTTTTCCAACCGATATGTATTTATGTTCATGTATATTGTTAGTGCAACCAAGATGCGTTTTAGCGACTTTTCGCAACTATGCCTAACACACACACGGATGACACTTATAATGTTTTCTTACCGAATTTAATAAAAATAAAGCTCATTTTATATTTTCTTTCTTGCTTTTGTCTTTTATTCTACCAGCCCATTTCTGCGAGTCCCATTCAGGAAAACAAACGTGAATTGACATACAGCTGACCTGCAACAGATTTGTATCGGTATCGGTGATAATAAAACTGAAAGTAGCCATTGAGACGCTTATCGTATGTGAAAACAGTAAAATTACTTACTATTATGATGTACTAGGTGTACTTGTAACAACAACGGCTTAACAATAAATTATACTTATTAAATTGTACATTCATATGTACTTCTCTAAATTTTGCGAATTGCGATTGCGTTTCTTTATAAATGATTTAAGACGATGACCATTATTCTCATCATGAAAAATTAGATCTTCAAAGACATTACTCAAAGGAATTTGAAAAATTTAAGGTTTTTATATGTTTAAAGCTTGCCAAAGGTCAAAAATGGTGTTTTTCTCGTGTAAAAATAAAATATGCTTTATTAATATTAAATGATATATTTGACAAAAATAGGAACTTCTTTTTGGTGAAGGTATTGTAGCAGACTTCGCTGATGTTTCTTGTAAAGTCTGCGTTGAAGTCATATAAGTAAATAAGCACTATTTAAAATATTTCTGTTCCGTTGTTAGCTGCCAGTAAGGTAAGAATCTAATGTAAAATCATTACCAAAATATTATTTAAAATTATGAAAGATCTACAAGCACAGTGGTCTTTACTGATTCTGAAATTAGCCATGGTATTTTTATTATACCAACCGGCAGAGAAAAGCTGCTAATATAATTTTGTGTTAGGAAAAATTTACCTTGTCAGATTATATAACTCTGCTTTTAATATAGTGGATATTCGAACAAGGTTTAAGGCCGAGAACCAAAACTGCTTGACACACTTTACCGCGACAGAGTAGATCACTGTAGCACTTTTCTTTTGAACGTCGCATGAAACTCTGAATATCGAATTCTTGCGCTCTCCCGGAGGGTTACAGCGACACAATATACAAAAGTTAAGCTTTCTGGTATAAAATAACCGGCGAATGGTAAGTCTTACTGAAAACATTTTTCCCGCCCCGTTTTGAACTTTTACTCAAAACGGTGAGAGGCTGAGCAGTCGGGTGTGCTTCATGTCGATGACTCTGCCACTCTACCCCTAGCGGTCCAGATGTTAGAAAGTTATCCTAAATTAATTTCAAAGTTACTTGCTATTACCATCATACAAATATAACAAACCCCATTTTTAGAGCTAGGTTGCTTTGAAAAGTGCTGTTCAAGTATATACTTTCTGACACTAGTGTCAGCCATTTTGTTGTTAATCTGTTAAGTAACCTTTCGACGCGTCATTGAGCCATGGTAATAATAGCCGGTATTGCCTTAGGTACTTTATAAAAGACGGATGTAATCTTGTGCTTTATAGTCAGTAGTTATTTAAGTAGTAACGAATACATGCGTCCTATACTATTTTCGTGTATTGAATTATCTACGGAACTTAAATTTGATACCCTGTCTTTAACACTATACTTTCATTACCTCTATAAACAAACAAGCATTTGGATTGAAGATAATATAATCTAGTCATAAAAATCACTAGCTATTTTTATATTTATTTATTTATTATTTTGTTTATTTATTTTGTCAGGTATAAAAGATTTCACTAAAAATACTTTTAACAAAATCACAATAATATATCAGTAATATACTTAGTAATAATAATATAAAAATACGACAACCTCGATATACAATAGTATCAACCCTTACATTTATTTAACAAAGGTAGATAAACATAACCAATCAAAACGATACAACTAAGGAATAATTGATATAAACATGTTTATCCTGCTTTTCCTTTGATTTGTATTTTCATATACAAAATGTTCTCCAAAAACTTATAATACTCCTTGTAATATTAGTAATAGTTTGAACATGACATATCGAAACCAGTATATTTATAAGCTAATTATGGCCAACACTCCGCTTTCGTCAGTAATATAACCACACCTGAAATTAATAAAAAAAAATTACAATGTATTTATATACACGCACTTGAGTCTGGTCGCTTGCACAATAATGTTTTTGTTTGTGCATACCATGCATTTTTGTAAACAACTTGATGTTCATAAAAATATATATTCTACCTTTAAGTTAATCATAGCCATATCCCATCCCCTATTGCCTGAGTCCATAATCAAAGGTGTCACCTTCCTTATCATTGATGTTCATTGTAATTAATCGACCAGAATATTCTTTAATTGGCTCTTGAACAGAACAAGACAGGCCCGGCAGCTGAGCAACGGGAACTCTCTCACCTTGGCGCAACAACATCATTGACTCAAGTGCTGTTTTCAAAAACACCGAGAATGAAATGAAATAGTGTAGAATTCCTTAACTATAATGAACAATGGTGATTTACAAATCAGAAATTGTAGTTGGAGTCTTTGGACTTTGTCGCTGATTGTATATGTATTGCATGGGTCTTATTACAAGCATGGAATATTTATTGTTCAATGGAATGGTGCCCAATCTTTCAACTTCTGTGTAGAATTATCTGTATAAATAAACATGAAAACAAAAATGTAAACATGTTAATTATTGTTAATATCATTGTCATAATGGTTCTTTATATGGTCGTATACTTTGCAGAGTTCAATTATAACTGCCGAGTTATCCAACTTTGAAGGATTTAAGAGAATGGATATACATTTTTCGAGATATATAAAAATAATATCGATGAAATTATAATTTCTCTTTTTTTCTACAGATAAAAACATTCCCGACCACAACTGTTCACTAAAACCTGGCTTTAATACAGGACAACCCGGGCATTCATCTCCAACACTGCTCATATCTGCATCCATATCTCCCGTCATGCACCACGCAGTATGGCAACCCTGGCATGTGACCAATAAGGTCATGATACGTCCATTGATGACATCACATTACAGTTATTTTCCATCTCAGCATGCATCTCATGTATTACATTTCCTATCTCAGTGTTATCAACATAGTCCTTGCCATCCTAGAAACCATGTTCCGATCTTTGGGCCACCATATATATATATATATATATATATATATATATATATATATATATATATCTATATCTCTCTCTCTCTCTATCTCTCTCT
>RXXH01000226.1:0-13960 GCA_007844125.1 Sinonovacula constricta | reverse complement strand
ACATGAGTCTCGTCTGCTTCGTCCTCAGAAGATGACATTTTGTTCCGGATGTAGACTAGTCTCACAGGAGATAGAATCATGCACTCAAATTTCAGGTAACTATGGAAACTGTATGATGGCGCGGAAATGGCTGTTCTGTACGGAATCCATTATTGCTTGAAAGTCTGTGGCAAAAGAGAACAGGACTTGTAAGCATATGAAATTCAATAAAATATCAAATATGATAGTGATAGTACATTTGTAGGCCTACATATAAAAGACGATAGAAAGAAACGTATTTTAGTAGTGATTAGTGAATTAAAGAAAATAACATTACATTAAACTTGTTGACTGAATAAATACTAAGAAAGGATCATAAAAAAGTTAGCAGATACAAAAAAAAAGACAAAAAGATCTATGTACGAAAATTTAAAATGGGGGAATTTAGGATGAACGTTTTCATCTAATAATTTGTTCTTAATTACAAATACACGAGTCCTGCAATTTACTTTACCGGCAGTTCCCACAAGTTTTCGTACATTAAATAGTATTTAAAATGACTTAGTTACCTATGTTTTAGGAATTTCTGCATAAACTTACACTTTAGTCCAAATAAAGACGACTTTTGACAAGTCATATTACAAGACTGTACAAATCGTGAAAAATCAGTCCTATTCTAATAGATTCCAAATCTAAGAACGAGATTTCTGCTAAAATAGATACCGACGTCGAAGCGGATTAACCGGATTTCGATTTTCCGAAATCTCAAAAGTAGGGAAAGTGGTCACGTGGTTTTCTTATTTTTAAAATGGCTCACTGTGCGTCGTGGTTCAAAAATGTTTTGTATAAAAAAATGTTTGAACATGTTTAAAATGAGCAGCGGGGATGTTATACTCCATATTTTACGTAGACAATAAACGGCATTTGGCGAGATTTTTTCAGCGAACAATAATTAATATGGTTGTTTGAGAAAACATGGGGTCAAAGCTGTCTGATACCATTTTTTATGGTATTCAAAAATTCAAAACTCGCATTTCAGATAACAAACATGATAAGAAAAAAAAGACATGAAAGGTGATAAAAAAAATAAAACATATCGTAAAAAAAAGTAAGTTATGTTGTTTTTGTTGTTGTTTTTCATGTATAAAAAGAAGTACATGTAAGTTTAAAGAGAGATCGGTTGTTGTTTTTGTAAATGTGGTTGTTGTTGTTGTTGTTGTTGTATTTCAAGTTTTGCAAAAACATGTTTACTTATTTTCCTTAATTTAAGAATCAGTAATATACCTCAATTGAAAATTAACAGCAAATACGATATGATCGCTTTAGAAAAATGCATGATACATAGAAGAGAGAAAGGGATGATACTACAAAGTCCAATCTGGGTTTAAAACATCTTTACCTGGAAATAGACAATGTCGCTAAATTTGGATTTTCGTTTCAACTTCACGAAACATTTAAACATTTTACAATCTAACGTTCGATTTTATAGTTAATAATTATTTGGTATGCGTGAAGCAAGGAAGACAACCTTCTGAGGAATATAATATGGTTTACACTGGAGTTGTTCCCCTTATATCACGTGTTGATGGTGGTGGTACTGGTGGTGCTGGAAGCTTTAGTGGTAGCTGTAAGAAAAAAGACGTCTATGTTAACATTACTGTTGCATAGTCTATAATCCAAATAACGATCATATTTTTTCTATTTTCTTTTTCTAGTATTAAACCTTATAGAACATCAACTTGAAAGAATACGTACGCATTTATATTTTCCTGCGTGGTATTAACAGTAACGTCGATTGTCCAAAATAACTCTGGAAAGATCACTCGTCATGATCTGTTTGTATATCTGACGGACAGACAGACGGACAGGCAAACAAACGGACGGACGAACGAACTAGCATACAGACGGACAGACAGACAGATGGATAGACGGACGGACAGACGGACAGACAGACAGACGGACGGACGGACGGTCAGACGGGCGAACGGACAGACGGAAAGACAAAACAAATACTCTGTAAAAAAATTAGTCTGCTAAGCACGAGCCGATATGGCCGATACAATAAATGTCGATCCAGATCAGTTAGCCCCGGCAGGAACCTGTCTGATAAGAATCAACATCAGTTGCTGCTGAGTCGCAGACTAATAAACCTGTCGCCATTTTATTTAGGGTGATATCCCACAGTTTGCATATCGGGAATTAAGGTAAAACAATTTAACCTCTGTTTTAGAGAATTTAGACTTTTTTTCAGAAACTGGTCTGTAAGTCTAAGTAAAAAAAGTAAGAATTCACTACCTAAAATTTTAGACAGTACAAATCGTGAAATGCATCGCTCCAAATCTATAAATACAATGTAAGCACGTTTGGGGATATCTGGAATAAAAAATAGAAATCAAAGTCGGAGCGGATAATCCAGATGATATAGTGTGATCTAAAAAGTAAGCGGTCATGTGGTTTTCTCGGTTTAAAAATAGCTAACTAAGAAACGTGGCTCGGATAAAACTAAGTATTCTGTTTCTTTGTTTTGGTTTTAAAATACATCGCAGCGACCAATTATAATCATGATATTAACTTCCAACGATTAGGTGACGGAAGTTCCCAGACGAACGTCTGGGTAGAGCCACCGGTGCTGGAAGACCTTCCCACATTAAGTCCTTCGCCCCGAACGGGACTCGAACCCGCGCGCAGAAAGGCTTAGCAGTCAGGGGAGTTACAAATTGGCGATTCTACCACTACGCCACGGGCATCCCTAAAGACTGAGGGTAGGTTTCGCAATCTGGTGAAAGTGGTTTGTGCAGGGTTCAACAATGTTACATAGATAATCCCTGGTCGATGTAACCTATTGTATCTTTAAATAACCATTATGCCTAGTTGCTTTGTCTGCTAGGCGAAACACAAGGTCTACATTTGTATCGTAAGCCTTCTGTGTTGTGAAGCGAAGTACCTTCACGAATCAATGGACAGTGTAATGAAACAAGTAAAATGGTTGGAATGCGAATAAGGCCTAAGGATATTCTCAAAAATAACTGTAATTATAATAAGAATTATTATTATTATTATTATTATTATTATTATTATGATGATGATGATGATGATGATGATGATGATGATGATGATGATGATGATGATGATGATGATGATGATGATGACGACGACGATGACGATGATATGATGATAATGATGATGATGATGAGGACGATGATGATGATGATGATGATGATGATGATGATGATGATGATGATGATGATGACGACGATGACGATGATATGATAATAATGATGATGATGATGATGATGATGATGATGATGATGGTGATTATGATGATGATGATGATGATGACGATGACGACGATGGCGACGACGACGACGACGACGACGAAAATGATGATGATGATGATGTAGATAATTACAATTATAATAATAATTAAAGCTTTGATTCAAGACGGTTACACATAAAGACATATACTCATGTTACAACAGGGTCTTATTTCAATGCGGTCTTATACAACAAAATTTACAGCATACGTGCATCATGTACACAAATTGTCATAAACAGTAATACACAGTTACACAATTTATGACGCAATAAAAATGCATATCCTGTGATGATAACGAATGTTAACGTTTGATAACGTTTTGTTTTGTTTTTGAAAAAAAAAATATTTAGTGAGCATAGCAGACCGAATATTTTTGGGCATGTCATTCTACTATAGTCTCCTGGAAGTTTTCACAACAAAGTTTACTGTCAAATTTAAATTGTCAGACATGTAAAAATAAACAATGTATTCATTCTTGGGAGTCACCTTACATGACCAGGAGTTTTTCTCGCCATTTTGGGAACAGGACCACACCTTAGAATTGGAAATTTGTCGATTCGTTTCAAACAAAATTGGGGAAAAAACACAAACTGTATGGTATATATCAATAAAACACACATAAAATAAATATAGTTGTGTCATTCAACTCCCTTTATATTTTACTCATTTACAAAGCAATATCTATTTCTCATGTGACTGAAGTAGTCAACTATGTCATTTATTTGAACAGGGGTAAATTATTTTATTTTTATTTGTTTTTTGTTTTTTGACTTTGGAAGAATCTTGAAATTGAAATAATCATACTTTTTGTGATTGGAAACACGACCCAACATCGTTCTTCAAAATAGCCAAAAAAAAACAGGTAACAAATCTGCTAACGCATGGAGGAGATAAATAGGGAGCTATTCTCCAATCCAACATTGTGAAAGAAATAATGACAAGAAAGGACTAAGATGTGAGACATCAGTGGCGCCATAGAGAGTATTCGCTTTATACAAGAAGATGGCTATCCTGGGAACTAAACACTCTCTTACACTGTCGATTAATTACATAAACATTTGACAGTAACGAACCATAACTCTGATGAGAAGTAGAGTATTTTTTGCTATTTTCTTTGTTTCCCTTTTTCTCTGCTAGATCTGTATTTTACAAGATATTTTGCTAACATCGGGTTACTCGGTATCTTTTGTTAAATTATACTTCGCCAAACAGCTGCGAATTTCTATAAATGCCAGCTACTTTATTATAATTGCAAGCTACACATTATTGTTGCCAGCTACTATTTTTAAAACGAAATACTCAGTTCATTTCTTCATTTCTCGGCGCCTGTCAATACATGTACATATATAAATCACTGCTGTTAACGCACATGGTGTGGTATTGGAGACGTTGGATTCCATATCGGAGGGTCCTTGTTCCGATCCCCGACTGACAACGAGGTGTTAGCATAGCTTTATGTACTTTTTTCTGACTGCTGGTCTACCCAGGAAGTAGGCACTCGAGAATTATTCACGGCATGTTATATACAGTGAATGCAGCACTATATCTGCTTTGAGTGGACACCGTCTCCAGATTACTGAAATACTGCTGGTGGGACGATAAACCCAAAAAACAAACACATTTCCAAGAGTAAGATAGTAAGTTAGAGAAAACATAAAGCTTTCTGTCCAAATGCTTACATCAAGTTCTATTGAAATAAAGTATTTTGTGACTAAAAAAAGACCCACTTATAAATGATATACTGTTATTCTATATATCGTACGATTTTATGTAAACGCATTAATTATAGTATGACCTTGCTAAGATCCAACTAAAGAGGCTTATGCAACATGTGTAGATCTAGATCAGCTATCTCCCAATGGATGCTGTCGGATCAGGATCTGCACTACTTGCTGCTGTGTCTTTAACAAATATCTTGTGACATGTTCAGGTGTTTGAAATAACGTAGCTTTAGGATTGCTCATACATAAATTGAGCCTGAGATGAGTTAGAACGGTTCATAAAGATCTGTGTTTACTTGCTCGTGGCTATTTAGGCGCGCATGTACAGGTCAAGGTCTGGATTCGTAGATGATTTCTTTTGCTACCACATACTACGGATTGTTTTTATTTCATTGTTCGTCGAATATCCGACTTTTATTCTCGTTTGTTAGCTTTGTTGTTTTGTTGACGATGAGGAGGAGGAGGAGGGGGGGGGGGTGATGATACGATCTAGGATCTACACTCTTGCTGCTATGTCTCCTGCAATATGACTGTGATTATTTACAATAATGAAAAAATGGACTTATAAAGAGAGTATAGTTTAAAAATATTTTATTGTCAAAACAATGTACGCAATATTGGTGATTTAACAAAATATAAAATAGCACAATTGTTATCTGTAAGTATCAGCTCTGCAACAAAGATAGAGAGACAGAGACAAAGAGAGATTGAGACAGACAGTCAGACAGGAGACAGACAGACAGAGACAGATAGACAGACACAGAGAGAGAGAGAGAGAGAGAGAGAGAGAGAGAGAGAGAGAGAGAGAGAGAGAGAGAGAGAGAGAGAGAGAGAGAGATGGCCTAGACTAGATAGCGGATCTTATGCTGTGGTTAGAGAGGAGAGGGAGAGAGACTCGGAGAGAAAGACAGAGACACAGAGACAGAGAGGCAGAGACAGAGAGACAGAGGCAGACAGAAAGAGAGAGACAGACAGAGAAGCAGAGACACACAGAGAGAGAGGCTTAGACTAGATAGCGGATCTTATGCTGTGGTTATTATGTTTATGATCAAAACGCTTTGGGCTCTTAAATATGTATGTACAGCATTAACTGTGTGCATGATAAGGCTTAAACATACGGTATGATAAAAAGTTCTAAATACAAATATTTTCACTTACCTTTACTCAAATCATCATCTTGCACAAATGTAAGAGTCCGATTGTATTGAGTTGACCCAACTCGGTTTAAATTCACCTATAAAGTAACCACTTCTTGTATATTATAAATATTCAATCACATCGAAAATGACTACACTCAACAGTGAATCTAAGTTTGTACAAAAGCTAGGCACATATACCACAAACCCACCTTTACACAGGTGAAGTCTAGCACAACGATGTGTATGCATACAAACCTATAACCACATGAAATATGCCCACTGTCTCACTGTCTCACTAGGACAGCTTTAAAAGGAGGGAACCGACAGCTTGCCTGTATCAAATGCATGTAACAATATCTTGCGGCATAATTTCATCTAAACCTCATACTTTCGTCTAAATATGATTTTGAGACTCCCTCACTTGTTAGACAGTGAAATAAAGCGCTTTAAATGTTAAGTTCTTCCAAATCTATAAATAAGCACGATGGAGAATTCTGCTTAAAATAGACATCGACGTCAGAGCGAGTAACCGGGCTGATGATAGAATGTTATCCTAAAAGTTAATGATCACGTCGTTTTCTTAGTTTAAAAATAACTAACTGTGCAGCGTGGCTCAGATAGAAAATATTTATCTGTGATGACGAGTGGGGTGTTGTGCTTCACTTTTCACATAGATGTAAGGCATCCTTAGAGAGGAATGGCGTGACTGTTTCGATTATATACAATTGTTTGAGAAACAGAATGTTGGTCCAAACTAAATGTGTCTAAGTCGCTTAGATTTATTTCTTTAGCTTAGTGGTATCCAGGGATGGATCCAGGTGGTTGGGGGTCCATATCCCCCTCCCCACCAAGCAGGTAAAAGGGTAGAGGTGTGAAAACACATACATGTAAGCTTAAAAAATACTAAGCTTTTAAAGCAAATTTTGTCTGTTGACAGCTTAGCTCGAAGTTAGAGTCCCTTACTGTGTATATATGTCTAGTATTTATTGCGATAGTGTTAAAGGGATCTTGATTCATACCACACACCCTCCACCAAAATTCTCTGCATCCGCCAGGCGCGTTTCTGCCATTACGCACTTTACGCACGTGCGTAACCTCCGTTCGAAAAATCGAAAATCTAAAGGTACCAAAAACACTTAGTAAGTCGATGCCGGACCCGGGTTAGGAATAATATATTTTATTTGCGTAGTTTCTATGTTATAAAATCTTATTGCCACACCAATCAAGTTGAAAATGTTTAAAATCATTAAACTTATACACGTCAGGATTTTAGTCGTTCATATTTTTCGTCAAGTTCCTCGCATGTCCGCATTTTACTTGTTATTCATTAGAAAAAGAACTGTATATATTCAAAAGTATTACTACACAAGGTTATTTTTCTTGCAATTGTGCGTAACTTCAAAAACAGCCCAGATACGCGCCTGGCATCCGCCCCTGGGGATGTCCTAAACAGACATTACGTGTTAACGTTAGTCTTCAGTTTTCAATTGCTCTTTTAGTTGCTTAACTAGATGCACATGGGTGAATTAAACCACGTGCGTAACGTCAAACGTTATCGTTCTGTAGTCAAACAAAAAAAGCCGCTTAGAATACTGGAACATTCCGAAGTCATTTGAGAGATCTCAACGATTGTTTTCCGACTAGCTGTTAATCATAAAGAAACGACCGGTGCTTTGATCTTTTTATTGCTATCAGAAATATAAGAAATACATATAATTCTGATAGCAACAAAAGATCAAAGCACCGGTCGTTTTTATGATATTATATATATATATATATAGATAATATAATGATAGTTATAGTTATAGTTATTTAGTTATATATATATATATATATATATATATATATATATATATATATATATATATATATATATATATATATATATATATATATATATATATATATATATATATATATATATATATGTGTGTGTGTGTGTGTTTGTGCGCGTGCGTGCGTGCGTGCGTGCGTACGTACGTACGTACGTATGTACGTACGTACGTATGTACGTATGTACGTACGTACGTATGTACGTATGTACGTATGTACGTATGTATGTACGTATGTACGTATGTATGTACGTATGTACGTATGTACGTATGTATGTACGTATGTACGTATGTACGTATGTATGTATGTATGTATGTATGTACGTTATGTATGTATGTACGTATGTATGTACGTATGTATGTATGTATGTATGTATGTATGTATGTATGTATGTATGTATGTACGTACGTATGTATGTATGTATGTATGTATGTATGTATGTATGTATATGTATGTATGTATGTATGTATGTATGTATGTATGTATGTATGTATGTATGGATGCATGTATGCATGCATGCATGCATGTATGTATGTGTTCATGCTCATGTGTGCGTGCGTTTGCAAAATCTTTTACCATCAAAATAAAAAGTTGTTTAGTCACAATTTACGTCGCTTACTCAGCTAACTCTAGCCACAGTCGGGGAGAGAACTCTCCTGTAAGGAGGTTTTCCCCTTGACTTGCAGGACGCCGCTGGTTCTACCCGGACATGATTATGAGATCTTCCTCCACTTACATGTAGCTACATTACAGCAAACTGTGCAGCGTGGCTCAGATAGGAAATACATGTTTGTAATGACAATTGTGGCGTTATGGTACACTTTTTTCAGACAGGTGTAGGACATCAATAAACAGCATATTGCGATATCTGTTCAAGACACAATAGTTTATCGAGATGAACATATTTTTGGTCAAAACTCTCGGATGCCACCTTTAAACGGACTTAACCTTTCTGGTTGTTTGAAATCACCTGAGTGAGATCGACACATTGCCGACTTTTTTTTCCGATATTCCGCAGCTTTCCGAATGTTGCCGAGCATTTCTTCGATATACGATTTCACCCGAATGGATCCACATGTGCCCGGAAAATCCGAAAATTTCTCCTATATCCGACTATTGGGCCTAGTATTTGCGATTTGTGCTTTCCAGCAACATAGAGGTTGTGTTGTAACAGAGGATAAGAAGATGATGGATTAATATAACACCATATAGTAATCACACAGTGCCGTATAGTGGAAGTTTAGAAAGCATTATGGATACTTTTGGGAAGGTAAATATTTGTTGATTTATTAATATTACTTTTTAACATTAGTATTATTTTTAACTGCATGTGCATGTCAGAATATTTATAATTACTCGCAGATAAGTTCCCATGGGAATATTCTTAAATTAAAACAAAATCTTGTTATTTCGGAATCTTGAAAGAATTACACAATTTTCCTTAACGTTATGTTTACTTCAATCAATGTCGCTATATTAATTGCATTTCTGGGTCATATACGCGCTCCTTAAATGTTATGTTGTGTAAAATCTGTTTCGCATGAAACGTTGTTTTTTACCATCAAACTTTCAATCAAAGTTCCCGTCTCTATTATTTTTATCCATTATATTATTAGCTTCAAATGTATTAATTACTTGTCGTGTTTATTAATTTTGACCCTTTAAAAGCATTTTTAATATTGATATCAATTCAGTTACGACATTTATTGATGACTGATCAATGTTTTGTTTAAAACTTTGGTTTGAAGTACTTTTTTTTAACCTGATGCGCATGTGCGTGCATTCAGCTGTGCGCATAATACTGGATCGACGCACACACGAAAATATAAAAAAATGTAAATTTGGCTTTTTATCAAAGGCAATATATGTCACTAAATTTAACTTTTTATTCAATTAAGAATGGCTTATCACTGAAATTTATACAGTCTTCTTACACACCGTACATTGTCTCTGTATATACATGTACTCTGGCATCGTAAAATAGCAATCAATGATTCAGTGGTGCATCTATGCTAAAACAATGATGTTCTGTGAACAGGTGAGGCTATCGTTGAGATCTATCTTGCAATGATTAACATATCACGTAGAGATCATACCTGAATAATTACTTGCAGCCCTATCTCTACTTAGCGTCACCTCATACCACGTGCTGCCATACCACGTGATTGAACTAATTGGAACTCCTGGGCTACCGGAACAAAATTGGCGTTCAAACGTTTCACAACGCAACAAAGCAACAGTTTTTTTACTACACATTTCCACAGGTAGATGTTATCCTGAGTCCTGGTTCTACCCAAATGGTAGACAATAAAGAAAGACTGATGAAAAAATTAAATTACATGTATTCCTTTCCCAATCTATTATAAAAAGCAGGTTTAAACCGAACAGTGTGAAAAACAGCGAGGTATGCGCCCAAAATAAATAATTCCGGCCACAATAGCTCAAGTGGTAGAGCGTCGGCTTGCGGATCGACAGATCGCGGGTTCAAACCCGGCCGTGTCAAACAAAAGACTTTAAAGTTGGTAGTAGTGGCTTCCCTCCTAATTCTCGGGGCTAAGGGGACATCATTACGCCTGGCTCGTCGGTGTCAGTTCAATGGACCGGTCGGGCTCAGTACCTGGGCACCTCATAAGTGATCCTGTGTTATATTGATAGAAATGTCCTGCACAGTATCGGCAAAAATACCGGCAAATCCCAATCCCAATTTCCAATCCCAAAATAAATAGCTCGAAGTAGTTCTTTGAAATCATAGTTGTACAACTGCTACATTTATTGATGAAACATGTTAAGTATTCTATGCTTGAGCAAAACCAGATTAAATTCATTCCGACAAGATGAAGGTGGTATCCAACAATTTGGGCCAAAAATATTTTCATTAAAGATCATAATAAACCATCGTTACCTGAACAGATCTCGCAAAATGCTGTTTGTTGATGCCCTACACCTGTCTGAAAAGTGAACCATAACGTCGAAATCGTCATTTCAAACATTTAATACGTCCTATCTGAGCCACGCTGCACAGTTAGCTATTTTTAACTAAGACAACCACTTGACTACTTATGTTTTAGCTCATCCGCGTCATTCGTTGTGACGTCGATGTCAATTTTTAGCAAGAATCCCACTCGTTCTTATTTATACATTAAATAGACTGAACATTTGAAGTGTTGATTAACGAGTTTTACTGCCCTAAAATTGAGATACAGTTGAAAATCGCTGAAATTTAGACTATGCTTGGTTTCTTTTCTGTATAAATTACGCACAAATACCCCAAACAAAGTCAATTTATTGTTACTTATATTAGATACAGGCAAACTGTCGAATACCACCTTTAAAATTAATTCCGACATGTTAAAATTCATTTCGACGAGAAATTATATCCTATACAAAGATTTTCAAAATAATCAGGTGAGATGCAGAACTTATCAAAAGGTCACCGAATGACCAATCGCAGCAGCATCATACACTATCCAATCGATAACAAATTCACGGCTTACAGAAATAGCCGTATCTTTTCATGCCTCTATTTGCCTGTCGGTAAGCATTCCACATAACCCGACCCAGCCTGTCGGCTGTATAACATATTATGATGAATGTCACTACTAATCATGGTCTGTGACAGGTCTCGATGATACTTCTGGAATTCCATTAAATAAGTGTTTAGATCAAGCTTAGACACTTTATCGCAGAGTTGAAAGATTATTTTTTTTTTGCTATTACTCACCGACCAAATTATGGTCATATTGGTGACGTAGACTTTATGGGAGAAAGAGAGCCGCCGACACACATCAGGTTCGCTGAAAGACCTCCTCACATGGAAGTTCTCGCCCCGACTGGGGCTCGAACCCTTGTTGTGAGGAGCTGATGAGTTACAGGTTGGCGACGTTAACTATTCGGCCATGGGCGCCTAGTTTTAATATTTAAATCACTAAACAAGTCATGGTGGAAGCTAAGATATCATGACAAAGTTAAGGAAATTGCTTTGAATATGAATGTGTGCGTTTACAACTAATAAAAGATTTCAGCAAAACAAAGTAGAAAATTGATAAAAGTTATTATTGGTAATATAGGAATTTTCGTTTTTTTCTAACACAACATTTATATATAACCATGCAATACTAGCCACAACATTTATATATAACCATGCAATACTAGCCACAACCTTTTTACATAACAATACAATACTAGCCAATACATTTATATACAACAATACAAAACTAGCCACAACATTTATATAAAACAATACAATACTAGCCACAACATTTATATATAACAATACAATACTAGCCACAACATTTATATATAACCATGCAATACTAGCCACAACATTTATATATAACAATGCAATACTAGCCACAACATTTATATATAACCATGCAATACTAGCCACAACATTTATATATAACAATGCAATACTAGCCACAACATTTATATATAACCATGCAGTACTAGCCACAACATTTATATATAACCATGCAGTACTAGCCACAACATTTATATATAACCATGCAATACTAGCCACAACATTTATATATAACAATGCAATACTAGCCACAACATTTATATATAACCATGCAATACTAGCCACAACATTTATATATAACAATGCAATACTAGCCACAACATTTATAAATAACAATGCAACACTAGCCACAACATTTATATATAACAATGCAATACTAGCCACAACATTTATATATAACCATGCAATACTAGCCAAAACATTTATTTATAACAATGCAATACTAGCCACAACATTTATATATAACCATGCAGTACTAGCCACAACATTTGTATATAACCATGCAATACTAGCCACAACATTTATATATAACCTTGCAATACTAGCCACAACATTTAAATATAACCACGCAATATTAGCCACAACATTTATATATAACAATGCAACAATAGCCACAACATTTATATATAACAATGCAATACTAGCCACAACATTTATATATAACAATGCAACACTAGCCACAACATTTATATATAACCATGCAATACTAGCCACAACATTTATATATAACCATGCAATACTAGCCACAACATTTATATATAACAATGCAATACTAGCCACAACATTTATATATAACCATGCAGTACTAGCCACAACATTTATATATAACCATGCAATACTAGCCACAACATTTATATATAACCTTGCAATACTAGCCACAACATTTAAATATAACCATGCAATATTAGCCACAACATTTATATATAACAATGCAACAATAGCCACAACATTTATATATAACAATGCAATACTAGCCACAACATTTATATATAACAATGCAACACTAGCCACAACATTTATATATAACCATGCAATACTAGCCACAACATTTATATAAACCATGCAATACTAGCCACAACATTTATATATACCATGCAATACTAGCCACAACATTTATATATAAACCATGCAATACTAGCCACAACATTTATATAACCATGCAATACTAGCCACAACATTTATATATAACAATGCAACACTAGCCACAACATTTATATATAACCATGCAATACTAGCCACAACATTTATATATAACCATGCAATACTAGCCACAACATTTATCCAGAAAAACAACAATTGTATGTAACAAGCATAGATACAACACAATTAGAAAACACGCTAACAGACATCACGAACAGTGGAAATATAACACAAGAAAATATAAATAATGTTGCACAGCAATTATCACAACTGTTTGTAACTAATGCTGAAAAAATATTTAGCACTAAACCCAAATTTACTTATAAAACACATAAAAAGTATAAGTGGTTTGGGACAAATTGTTACAGGGCAAAGAAATTGTATAATAAAGCAAGAAAACGCTATGCAAAACTTCACACTGAAGAAAATAAATACCACCTAAAATGTGCTACAAAAAATTATAAAAATACCATGAATAAGTACATAAATAGACATAAGAAACAAAATGAATCAACATAACGTAAAATGTGCA